>JAUELC010344671.1:0-13742 GCA_031471745.1 Cryptochiton stelleri
CCCCCCCCCCCCCCCCCCCCCCCAAGGCGTATGAGCTGTGGAGAGGCATCTGATATCTGGATATTCCGTGCTGTAGTAACAACGTACACTTTGATAACATTGTGAACTTGTCCATGGTAGGAGCCTCTATCAAGCCAGTACAACTTTGTATGCACCATTGCAAAGCAAAATGCATTAAAATTTAATTCGCTGTTATTCAAGGCAACACAATTTACATAACACGATTACCAGTATAATAGTATATTTAAATGTATCCTGATCGCAACAAAAAAAAGAGATTAATTGTTCAATTGCAGAAGAGTAAAACTCAGCCAAATCTACAGCCACTGCATATAAATACCCTTGGTGTAATGTCCTTGAGTACGGCTCAAAAACACAAACATACAGGCAATTATGTCCCTCAATCATGATACGACTTGAAATGATGACTTGGGGGAAGTGTTAAAACGCTGTGGTATACATTGGTTTGTATGTTTGATTAAATTGGTAATTTACGCCGTTCTTAAGGTTATGCACTCATGTTACCCTGTGCCTCCCTCATGGGAAAATGAAGCCACCCCCGTGGTCATTGGCAACACACAAGGACAACACAGAACATGTAAAAATGTAAATATATAGCATAAGCAGGGGGTACTTTCTAAACGTTATTCGGAATCTTCTTCAAGACGTCACTTCTAATTAGTAATCACCCACATCTTGTTTTTCACAAACTAGCGCAAAAACTTTGAATCTCGCAAAACACAGGTTAATCAACGGCAAAATGACGCTGATTAAGACATGAATTTAGATTCGGACATCTTTGTATCAAACCGAGCCAGGGTGATGTGAGTCGCGATTACAGAGTGGATACATTGAATTACTGTATAAAACTGTTGCCATTATTTTCAATAATTTAAAACAAATTAACTTCAGACATA
The DNA here is from genome assembly GCA_031471745.1 of Cryptochiton stelleri. Classification (NCBI taxonomy): domain Eukaryota; kingdom Metazoa; phylum Mollusca; class Polyplacophora; order Chitonida; family Mopaliidae; genus Cryptochiton; species Cryptochiton stelleri. Next base: position 918 of record JAUELC010344671.1, read on the forward strand.
AACCAGTTACTAAGCATCACGCTAACACAATTAAGTTTGTTACAGTTCCGGTAGACAATAAGTTTGGGTCATACAAGTTTACTATTTAAAATGTCAACAGTGTAAATTATCAAGTACTCTACCTTAGATTCTGTAGATCTTACTAACTTGTCATTTCTATTTTGCTTATATACACTGGATTAGAAAGACAAAGCTGAGTGATTCCTTGCAAAATTTGACAGCTTGGGTTCAAGCTGTTCTTAATCACAATATTCAGTTCCAAACCCATCCCCCCTACTGACATCTAAGCAAACGCTACAGGTTGGATCAAAAGGTTTATCGACAGGTAGGCTTTTCCTGAAACTCACAAAACACAGTGTTGGTGTTTGAACACAAGCCCAGATGCTTGGATGACGAGAGTAATAAACATCAACGTGGTGTGTTGTCAATTTAAAGATCACAACTGTCACATTTTTGTTTTTGGATTCGGCAATTTTTAAAAAATTCTCTTGCTTTCCCCCTGGGTCGATTTTGAGAAAAATAGTTTTGTCGGCCTATATTGACGAGGAATATACATAAGAATTCTTAACATGCATATATTTTTGAAAAGTCAAGATTATAAATATGGGAATAAGGTGCAGATGGGATAATAATTGTTAAAATGATAGCAAATTTCATATCAACAGAAACAAATAGAGTGCATTTTTAATGGTTTATTTCTCAAAGTAAAATAAATATAAAACAAAATTAATCAGTTTTTGTAATAAAATAGACCTGGAACTGAAAAACATTTTTGGAAATTTTGCATAAAACGATTGCATTCGAATGTATTTTTCTGTCCAACCTTAGAAAATCGTATATAACACAAAATAAATCTTTCCGAACACATTAAAACAAATCTGGGGATGACTTACAACAAGTGATGCCACGTATTTGTGCCCACATTTTGCGACTTCAAATGCAACAAATTTAAAGTTCCTATGATGATCTGTTTCTATGTGGAATCAGCCAAAATCTGAAGTGGTAGAAATTGGCAATTTAATTACGCCGGTACAACTAGCTCATTTTCCTTCATTATCTCCCGATACATATACAAAGGTTGCATTTCATGGCGATAATTTGCTATGGTATATGTTGGCTTCAAAATTGCTAGATTTTTAATTCTGAATTGTTAAGAACTGTCAGACTAACGAAATTAGTCTAGTCTTGATGTATTGCGAGCCTCATTGAGTTACGTTTAGTAGGTGGGTAACCGAAATATAATGGCTCCCGTGGAATACACAATTGACAGGCGGACTTGATTGATTTCTGACTCCGTTTAATACACCTAAGATTCAGATTCATTGTATTCACCCAAGAGACCACTCAGTGGGGCACTACCTGATGTATAATATATATATATATGGCACCATGAGTATCATAATTCATGTTGCACATATACACCATAAAGTATATTGATTATACGACGTTCAACTTAATAACAATTTACTTATTTCCCTTTACTATAATTTATATATAATAAATAAACAAAACGGTTTCATATATTAAAAATAATTATAGACCACATAAAAACTCACAAAATGCAAATCTCTGTAAATATAATGGTACAAAGTAATACATGTAAAAACCTGCCACATGTCCATGAAACAGAAACATACTTTACACATGTTCAGTCTAGAGCTATAGTTTAAATGCTTTATATCTATTTCTGAACATTGATCGCACCGGCACAGGGATGACGATTAATTACTAAAACGATAAATTATAACATGCTTTAGATATATATGTTAAGCTATATACTAAAGGAGATAAGTGTCATATATTTTTATCCTCTTTATAACAATCATATAATTTAAACCGTTTCTTTAAATCGATAACCATGCATCTCGATTATTGTTTACATTCAATTGTAACCAATGAATACATATATCCGTTAATTAATAGTTTTTGTCTCCAAATGATTAACATCTAATTGAATATACATATATAAAATTAGATTTAATACTTTTAGTAACACTTAAGGGTTGGAAATGAACTTCAATATAATGCTCATGAAAGGTGTAAGCTTGTTGAGTGACTTTACTTGTTTATCTTGAAATAAGCATTATTGATGTCAACAGAGAGCCTCTAGAGTGATGATCCTATTAATTAACCTTGTCAACGTATTCAACTTGATCAAAGAAAAACAAAGTACAGTCTCAAATTTTACTATGTATAATCAGAATTTCGAATTAGATTTTTCACTAGCATTCAGTTCGAAAACGTACAGTTTAATCTTAGGAAAGCATGTTTTTCGTTCATTACTAGCCGAAGGGGTCCAGCAAGACCTTAAAAGTATACAAGGCCAGAACTAGGTATGGTATGTCCGTATAGGTATAACGGTTGAAATAACTATGGTAGGAGCTTCCAGTAAGCCAGAACTATCTGTGGAACTGCAGAATACATAGCTTGGACGCCATGCTGACAATAGCTGAATCCTTTACTCTTGTTCTGAGGAGGTATTAGGGGAAATTTTGATATTTTGATATAAATGATATTTAGTTTTCTTGACACCAGAAGTGGTATTTTACGTTGCAGAACAGCGTCATCCCCTTAACCGAAGTACATGTCATGGATATACTCTATGTTTGAGGTCAACTTAGTAACACAGGGATTACACAAAGAACAGTAAGATATACATTAGGAGCCAATCACACAGAGAATATCTAAAGTGTCCCATATAGCTTGAAACTGTCGACAAGATGTTTGCCCCTGACTCCATTCTGGTCCATTGCTGATTGACACTTTGAAATAGCTAAAAATAGGTAAAAACCGTGGTGAGAATGGTAAATCCAACACATTCCTTTTGGGCATGTCATATTGGTTGTGCCAAACATATATATGAATTTTAAGATAAACTGGTAAGAGGTTGCATCACTTCTTGATTCATTCTACTTATCTACATGTACAATTATTTTGATCGTCAGTCTACATATTTTAAAATACTTGTACCCACTTGTTGAGAAATGATTTATCATAACAAAGCAAATCTGGCGTAGTAGAGGGGGAGAGGAGATGGGGGGGGAGGGGGGGGGACAAAGTGTCATTTAATCCACAATTAGATAATCTTCTTTAATGATTTTGAGAAATCTCTAATGCCGATTAAAGGATAGTTTGACCCTCCATAGCGCAGTAGAGACGGCCAATATATGCCATTGGTATTTGCTGCTCTGAATTACGTCTGCGCCGGCGCTGGAGAAATTGTTTGTGTTGCAGCATTCACTGAACTAAGAACACTCTTAACAACAAGGGTGATGTTATCCATGACTATAGCATGCATCTGTCATTTTATAAGTTTTGATACACATTGATTAAATTCGCTTATGCGAGGCTGCGAGGGAGAAGTCTCTAAATGTTGGATTAACGTGACTTACTTTACCTATCTACAAAAATGATCGGATAACTTTTTATTCTACATATGTGAAAATAATATATTGTATAAAAGTGCATTTTACATATGTATTTTGTTGATATATGTATAATTCTTTTCAATATATCTAAAAAATATATACAAGTTAAATAAATGATTTATTCCTCATATGTTAAATTCTCCATATAACAGGTGTGAGTACGCCTGTCGACCGTAGGTATATAAGGGACGTTTACCGTATTTTAGAAATATATATATTTTAAACATATGTATAACTATTTCCATATATCTACAATTTTTTGCAACACATGATTTATATCACATATGTTTAATTATGCATAAAACAGGTTCGACCGTAGGTATATAAGGGAAGTTTACCGATTCCTGTGGAGATTGCGGGGTGAGCTTGTTTGAGGATTCTTCCCAGTTGTCCACCGAACAACTGAAATGAGTTCGTCATATAAGTGAAAAACATTTTAGTACCAAATTAAACAAGACTCTATGAACAAACATAACAGCCATGGTATTCTCTCTTGGATTAGACCATATATGGAGCTCCCTGTGTTAGAGACGTGAGGGTTAGATTAAGGGTATGATAAACATATGACCAAGCATGGCCATATTCTAGGTAAAAGACAATCGCGCCTCTGATACACCGTCAGCAAATGAAAATGCGTGCAATACTCAATTAAACGAGTTACAATAACTGAAGCCGAATATGTTTTTCAATTAACTTTAGAATTACTGTATACAGACAATCGTATGCTTTAAGGGTTGATAGCTTTTAAATGTTAGTACTTTAGGCCATTTTAAAACAATAAATCATAGGTTTAAAACATTTATTCAATATTGATTCAGTAATCATAAAAATAAATGTACACAGATTTGCCAATATACATAAAACATAGAGAACCGGTTAATAAAGCTTTAAACCTTGTTATATATCATTAACTTTCACTGTATAAAACATTGAAATTATTTGGGTTTTTATGGAAAGTTACCACTAACAGTGATTTCGTTATTTTGGGAGGATAACATTTTTTTTAGCTAGAACAGACTCTAGTTCATAAAATTTTGCAGACTGAGACCGGTACGGGAATCGAACCCTGAACCATCAGTGTCAGGCACCAAATCGCCAAATTGTGTTATACATTGTTCTCACACCACAACCCAGACAATTCCACACCAGAGCCGTTGCTTATTGATATCGTAATACATTAGTGATATTGTAACACAGTTAATACGTCACAAAAAGAGGACATCACCAGTGTGACGTAACGACGATAACACGACGTTTTATACTTTGTAGCAAGGAGTCGTTTCAGTGCCAGACCAATCGTTGTATCCTTCTCGCGAGCTGCTCCTGTACAACAATGTATTTCCTTACTAGCCATGACACAATGTTTAGATATGTACACGAAAAACGCCGCAAAAGTGAAAAAAATTGTAATGTGAGAAAAAGGTAATCCAACTCGATCCCATGTATTACGTCGAATATCACTCTCGTCTGTTAATTGAGAAAGTCACTCGCCACTGATTACTGAAGTAATTGACATGAGTGATATTCATCATAATACAAGGACACTCGGTGGTTAACCCTTTTCTCTCTGATATATCTTGTAATTATTTATAAAATAATTTAGTCCAAACCTTCCAAATGTATTTAAAATAATCATAATTATTTCTCTTAAAAAATATGAATATTTTTTTCTAAGTATTCAGGTATTCCACATTTGTGCAAATCTTTTACATATGTTATAACAAATTGTGTTATTATGTGTGCAAAAGTGCTCAAAATATAAAGAAAATGAAGTCAGTTGTTTAGAAACGATTCTCCCCCCACCCCCCACACCCCACACCACACACACAAAGGCCACAATGATAAACAACGCATGACGATGTACTGTAATATTACAGTGATACCCATCGCCTATCTGATACGCTCTCAGAAAATTACACTGTCCCTAATACTCAATAAACAAGTTACAAGGACCGATCCTAGGTTTAAACCATTTATTCCATAAATGATGAAGATAACACTATTAGTAATTTTATGGTCAAAACCGAAACCGTAACACAGAAATTGGTTATGATGCGTAACATATGAAACAAAAATAACATCTTTTCAAAACTATGACCACTTTTACTTGTACATGTAGATGTATGTTGATCGTAGACTATCGTTGTTACCCATCTGACGTACAACCGAAATGTATGCAGGTATAATACCAGAAACACAAGCTGATTCCAAGCTGAAACTCGCGCCAATACCAAATGTCAATGCCGAACGATAAGTAAAAAGTTTTATTATTGTCCTTTTCACCATTGTTTCAAACTTTATGTTTCCTAGATATGTGCTCTTTGAGGGTCACTTTTTGGGAAAATCTTCTACCACAAAATTGACACCCATGCGGTTTTTCTTTGGTATGTGTTATATAATGAATCGTGAGGGCATGCGAGAATTTGAACCGCTTATCACACAGTTTGCAGGGGTATGGTTTCTCTCCTGAATGCACACGCATATGACTGCTTAAGTATTTCTTGGATATAAATGTTTTATCACAATTCTCACATCTGGGCTGGTTACAAATGTCCGGAGTTGAGGGGTAAATGTTTGTGTGGACTACAACATGATTCTTTAATCCACCATGACGTTTAAAACTTTTATCACATTGGTCGCACTTGTACGGCTTGACATTTGTATGAACAACAGAATGACAGCGGAGATAAACTTGTGTTTTAAATGCTTTGCCGCACACTTTACACTTAAAGTGCTTTTCATCAGTATGAGTGTTTAAATGGTAATGTAGTCCACCCTTGCGCTTAAATCCTCTGGCACACAGTTTACAATTCCATGGAGTTTCATCAGAATGGATAGCCATATGCCGTTTTAAGTGAGCTTTCCGAGTAAATGTCTTATTACATTGAATGCATCTCCATGGTTTTTCTGGAGAAGCCACATCGCTGTGACGTTTCAATGTTCTCTCCCCTTCTTGTGTTTCTAATTTCCCCATTGGCTGTTTCGCAGGTAAATGTTCGTTTGTGTCCAGATTGTATGTATGTTCCATCGTATAGCAGGGCCTGCTCTTATTCTTTGTCAAATCTTACTCCAAAACTTCAAACGCAATACCGTTCAAACTCCAGCTGCAATAATGTAAATAAATATAACATGAGAAGTGGTGAACATTATTCAGCTTCACGGAACTGTTTATGATAAACAATTACTTTCCAAACATAAAGCTAATACTAAGTATCACATAAAACAATTAAATATGATCCAGTTCCTAATGGAAAATAAGTATTAATTGACATGTCATAGTAGATTTTCATTTAAAATTGTAAAGTGTAAATTAATAAAACAAAACGGTAAACATATATGGAAATAAATTAATAACAATAGAATCTAACTTATCCTTTCTGCTATGCTTATATATACCATAGATTCGTCATGCAAAGATGAGAGAGTCCTTACCAAGACAGCTTGGGGCTCAAGCGGTTATTTTACACACAGTTCCCAAATCAACCCCAACTGGCAGTTTAGCAAACATTACAGCTTGGGGAACGAAATTGAAAGCTACGATTTTACAAATACTCAAAAACTAATTGTGCGAGTATTAAGCCAAGCTCAGTTTGGATGTCGAGAGCATGAAACATCAGAAGGTTACAGCTGTTACGTCATTGTTTTGAAAAGGCGAGATTTAACAAATATTAGGAAGTGTGCAAGTAGCGAACATATCGTCAAAAGCTAGTGAATAATTGTGGGGGGGGGGGTCCGTATTCTGATTTTAGAAGATTATAAAAAGGTATTTAATGAACGACAATTATTCTTAATCTTTCAATGTATAAGGAGGCATAATAAATCGAATTAACCTTCCTAGTATTGAGCCTATACGAGATAAAGTTCGTTCGTAGATCGCTTCATGGGTGTACGAGGCTTAACCCAAATTCCCTACCTTACACCGCTTGTGCGAAGTCGCCACAAAACTGATCTTAAAGCTTAATGAGTAAAATGAACTTTGTAATCTGCGTAAATTAAAACTTGTAACAAAATTTAATAAATATCATAGTCATAATAGAGAAAGTTGAAACAGCATACAAAGTAGCCTAGTATACAAATGTTCTTGTCCTGATTGTTCGAAATCATATATTTGGTAAAACAGATGTATGTTTAATCAGCCGTTTAACAGAACATGCAGACGATTCAAATAGTGGGATTTTAAAACATATTCAACAAGGTGATGAATTTAATTTCATAATGTCATTGTATTAAATTTCTATTAAAAATCCAATACCAACCCTGAACCTTATTTTAGCAATTCTCAATGAAACCAAAAATATTGACAAAGCAAACCACTTGGTAGAAGTCTTACTGAAAGAGATTTTCTGGATAAAGAGAGATAATCCACACCTTAATGATGGATTAAAGGCCAGTCCACAGGTGTTTCTATTCATTTAACACACCACACCACACCCATCCCACCCCATCCGCTAGCATGTTAGTCAGTCCACACCATTGTCTATCATTGTCTAATATTTGGCTATTATTTGTAGCCATATATACTATACCAATGGAAATCCTTTTCATCCAAGACGTTCAAAAGTACATCAAAATAATTTTAAACAACATCGCACCACGATTGTCCCATCTCGGCAATGCTTAAGAACAACATTTCCATTAAAACCCTTATGTGTCATTGTGATTGCAAAAACAATGGTCGCAATGTGACCTAACGGGCTTGATCAATTTGTTGGTAAGCCATTTGATAACATAGGATTGTAATGCTCTTACTTAATTTAACGATGGTCGAATGTGCAGCGCGTGTTTATGATGTTTCTGGCAAGTCTTATGTATCCAGGCTTCCCTTTACAGAGGATCTAAATAGGCGTTATTTATGTATTGTCAATTAATAACATAAATAATCCAGTGAATAGCAGATTGGTCGAGCTAAACTTTCAGATAAGATAGATAAGATAAGCTAAAAAAGAGTAAGGTTACGACTCCAATAAAAGGTACGCATGCGTAGATGTTGATTCAATATTTCGGTTTATTTTCAAACTGATAAAATAAACTGAAATATTGAATCACCCTACAACCATGTGAATCTTTTAGTAACTTGGAGTTGTAACTTTACTCTACTGTGTGAAACTCATCATTGGGAATAATTCTATAAGATAAGCTATGATACACTTTATTTAACATCGGTTTTTATTACGAGTATATATAAAATATTAGCCCTAAAAGGAACTATTTCCCCCGACTATTGAAAAATCACAGTACTACGGACATTAAGCACAAGACGTAATAAACAACTGTATGATCAGATTCGAAATAATAATGAGTCTTTGCGTTTTAAATTTATCGTTATGAACTATTATAATCAATTCTTGATGTGTGAATAAAAGAACACATCAGGGCACTCACTGATACCTCAGAAGATTATGTTTATTTTTGCTGTTGACAATAAACAATAACCGAAGAGTTTGGGATAATACAGGAGTTGGGATTTTACGCCGTACTTAGGGTTATTTCACTCATATGACGGCGTTCCAGCCCAATGGGTGAGGTAAACCACCGCCGACGCCACTGGCAACAAACAATGACAAAATATAGAACACACAGGACAGCTCTGAGAGGACCAGAACATGAAGCTCTCTCCAACCGCCCGCCCAAAATACAGGAGAAAAGTGACTCGGAAGGTCTCATGTACATATGAAGGACTACCGTCTATATCCCTTACGAGACTAAGAAATAACTTTAAAACGAAAACTTTGTTGAAGCATATGCTTTGCACAAATGTTCCTTATGTCTAGGGGGTGTGTCATGACCTCTACCCAAGGTAATTGAGCCAAGGTCAATGTCTTCATAGACCAAAATGCTAATACCTTGTCCAGGCCATAACTTTCAAACGAAAACATTGTTGAAGCTTATGCTTTGCACAAATGTTTCTTATGGCTAGGTGTGTGTCATGACCTATAGCAAAGGTCATTGGGCCAATGTCAAGGTCACCATAGCTCATAATGTTAATACCTTGTCCCGGCCATAACTTTAAAACGGAAAGTTAACTGAAGGTTATGCTGTGCAGAAATGTTCCTTATTTCTTGGAGGTGTGTCGTGACTTATATCCAAGGTCATTAGGCCAAGGTCAATGTCACCGTAGCCCATTATGCTATACCTTTTGCAGGCCATAACTTATAACTTTCAAACGTACACTTTACAGAAGCTTATGCTTTGAACAAATGGAGGTGGTGGACCAACAACTTCCTGCTTTATTAGAGGTGGCAACCCAACAACTTGCGGCGGACGTATACTGCAACCGTTCACCGGTGGCCTATTTTCAATTTATTCAAACAACATCTGTCTGTGCTTTGGATCAAACAGCATGCAGGAGTTGCCTGCTTCAAAAGTGAAGCCTCAAACGTGAAGAACCCTCTGACTCTGGGAAGCATGTTCCGAGCATAATCATGCCGTCTTTACTTAGCACTGGACGAACATTAACTTTCGAACAGAGCAAAACACTTCACAGTGTATAATTTGTGTAATTGTGGCTATTTACTGAAAGAGTGCATTGCCGTCATATAAGTGAACTACCCTTGAGTACGGCGTTAAACACCAATCAATCAATCAATTGAAATTGGTTAAAATGCATGTGCATTATTTACCAGTACGTATACATAATGGTATAGTTTCGTGTTTACATTTCTCTTTGCCGTTCATTTTCGAAGAATCCAATCATCTTTTCATCTCGGATAACTCTGGGAACTTTGTACTGAATAGAGCCAGCCAATTTGATCATGTCCAATCTCTTAGCCTTGAATCTTGCAAAAGCTCCCGACCTCAGGAAGAAGATTTTAAGTCCGCTAAAGGTTCCTTTCTCCCGACATTCTCCATAGAATGGCACATATTTGCACAATTTATCGTCAACCTGGTCATAAAAGTTAAATAAATTATGGTTACATATTTAATGATTTTATATAAACAGATTGTTTATTGAAGATTCACTCACACGATGTTATATCATCTAAATAAGAGCGCAAGTTCCATCGTTCAACCTTCTAAGCTTACAGTAGTTACGGTTTCGCCGGAATGTAAGTGAAACACAGTAATCTTTGATAGCACATCGTCGGAATACAAGTGAAATATTGTGAGGTTTGATTTTGCGTCGCCTAAATAAAAGCGAAACAATATTACTTGTTATTGTAGTGTTTTAATGGCAACGGTTTGTAATTTCACAGTAGTTGTTGTTTGATATGTCAGAATGATATTAAATCAAATCAGTTAAATTCTAACCTTTTTAGCTATGTCTTCAGATTTGACTGTGTCTCCTTCCGACTCAACAAAGACGCAATAATACATATCACCCGTCACTTCACCTGGATAAAATTATATTAAAAATACCTATAAAACTGATAACCATGGCCCGAGCATCTTAATTCGAGCCTCTTGCTGGTACCGTAAATTAAAGATGCCTACCAAGCGACTAGTCAGGTGACCAATTGTCGACGTTAGTGTCCCAATGTAGCCATTGTACCATATCGTTCTCTTACCAGAACGCTATGGGCATTGGTATATCTTCTACAATAAGGAAACTCGTCCGGCGATATTCCGCTTTTCTTCTCGCTAGATATTGATTTCTAATCAAATTGTACCTTAGCCGAGAGCTCTAGCCACCACCTAAGTTCCTAGAAATGTTATCCCACCGTGAGCTTTTTGACCACAAAGTTTTGAAGCGAGAAGCGACCATTTTTATCGGCATGTTTGAAATGGCCCCAAATTATTTAATCTTGGAACATTCTGCAGCCCAGGCCAAACTAACTTATCAAATGATTATCTTATACGTTCATTTCAATGTTTGATTATAATTCTGGGGTAGGGGCTATAGAGTTCCCCACTAAGATTAGGTTTAATTAGAAATCAATATTTGGCGAGAAGAAAAGCAGAATTCTCAAAGTTTAACGTATTATAAGAGATTGACACTTCCCATAGCGTTCAGGTCTAAGCCCTATTGGAATGACTATTGCAGAACTTGCACTATTGAATTTGTTATATGGTAATGAGTTAAACTCCCATTCAGAATATTCATTTCCAATGATAATAAATTGAACTGTAATATTTCTATGGTTAGAATTAAAAAAAAAAAGGTAGCCCAAGAGACAGACAAATTAAAAGCTATTTCCTCAAACTGTCTTATTTTAAGGGTAAAATGTTTTTGAATATTAAGATACATACAAGTAAGCCTAAAAAAATACAATATCATAAACATAATGTAAATTTAAAACTATTTAAAAAAGTTCTTAATTGGAGTCGTTGAAAGTCAGGTTGCGATGGCACTACACTGACAGTGTCACACTGCAGAGTGGTACGAGTCATTCCTGAGGCCTAACGAAACAAGATCAATCTATCTCATATTTACATCGCAATTAAAATACAGACTGTTGGGGTTTTACCGTAAACTATATATTTATCAAAACGTATTACTATGGAATTCAATACCATTATGTTATGGAACGAAACAAGAATGTGTTTTTGTGAAAGCAAAAACAAAAGAAAACACAAGTTGCACTGCACTCGTTACAAATCTACTTGTAACTGATCTACTTGTTTAAGCTAGGTCGCATTTTTAGGTCACTCAGTTATGCAAATAAAACCCCACTTTGAAAAGCCTTCAGCGTTTACTTTGAGACTTACCCTCGACCAGTTCGTGGGTGACCATCCCTCTGTTCTTCTCCGAGCTTGCAGCATCCTCCTGAGATGCCATTCTCTGAGGTTTGTTTGTAAACAACAAATAAACAGAGCCCCCTTTTCGGCCCTGTTATCACCGAGATGCTTTCTGGGGCCTTTTATACCCAGAATGCATCGTCCACTTTACAGCACAGGAAGTCTAATGTTATAGCATGTGCGCCGGTTGATAAGATCAGCTGTCTGTCACAACTGCCTTTGTGATGCAGTTTTTTACATTTAAACTTTTTAAAAACACTTTCATCGCTTACAGAAAAAAAAATAAATTATTATTTATTTATTTTTCATAACAAAGATGTGCATAGTTATCCATAAACATGTTTATTGACGTTATTCTCATCTCATTTCACATGTAGGCCTAGGCTAGGCCTCGATCGAGCGGGATTAAGAAATTCCTGAGCTTCTGGGGCTGCATGATCCTCAGTCCGTCAGCTGGAGGGTGTGAAAAGTTATTCTATTTGTCAATGCTGTAGACTATCAAAGTATATAGAGTTCTCTAAATTATCTATTTGAAAAAAAGGTTCAATACTTTAGGCTACCGGAAGGATGTAGTAGGCCTATAGGTGCCTATATAGGATCTGTATAGCAGAACGGCCTAAACATCACCTAGGCCTATATATATGCCTATGCTTCTATATATATATATTTTTATACTAAATGAAAAGAGAAAAATTGATTGTGAATATGTATCGTGTTCTGG
>JAUELC010344781.1:0-13735 GCA_031471745.1 Cryptochiton stelleri
CATATAAGTGAAATCCAATGAGTACGACGTAAAACACCAATCAAATAAATAAATACATCCTATGCATATTGATACGTGTTTACTTTTATTTTTAAACACAATAGTAATAGAGTTTACAAATGCGTTGTAGTCGGCGGCTGCTTTCAAATGCAGCGGGTTATAAAGTGGTGGGGCCACTACAACAGCCAAAAAGGCGAGGGTTCAGGGGCCGCCTAGGCCCCGAAAGCTCTGAGATTTGTAGACTCTCAGGCGAGTTCTGAGCTATTTTAGGGTATAAAAATAAGCTGCCACTAGCTTTCAAATATCGTTTTAAAGACAATTTATATAATATGTCCTACTTATTATTTTTCCGATTTTTGTTTTTATGTCAGATTTGTTTTCAAACCTAGTCAAAAGTGAGATAGGAGATAAAAGCCAGATATTTTCTGGCTCCAGTTTTAATCAAAGTGCCTAATCAAGACAGTTCAGGCTATATTTTGTCACAAGATTTTCTACTTTTTGTTCCAGTTCACCGTTGAACTTGAAATTGCCAATGGGAAGTTTGAACATCAGAAAACAAACGCTTCAAATTCATCTGGTCTGCAAGGTCATTGGGATGGAATTACGTGCAGAGTTTTCCCAAAACACCCACGGCTTACCTTGACCGTTGATCTGTGACGAAAAATAAATATCCATTGACTACCAACCATGAGTAAAACGTGTACCAAGTTTGATGATAAACGGTGCAATCTTTATCTTGCTTGCCGGGTCATTGGGGTTGGAATCAGGAATGCTAACGTTACATTATTTCTCTTTTTTAGCCTGCCTTAAAGTCTGGGTTAATGCAGTGGAATTAAAAATCTGCGTGTGCATCAATACATTTTAAAATAGGCCAAAATATTTACAGATTAAAAGAAAAAATCTTCAATTGCCGTTCATTTAGTCAATATTTAGAGCTTTTTGATGACTATTACATCAAATATAATAGGCAATAACAGTAAAATTATAATTTTGCTGATAAATTGGGCTAGATTTCGATGTAGTCTTGTATTTTTATCGTTAAATAATATTTGAACATCATAAGGAAATTTATTTCCGACAAAATATTCAGGTATTTTAATTAAACGATCAGACTCGTTAGGACATTCGTCTCCTACTGCTGATTGGCATGTTTTCGCACAACGGCTGTTCTGGCGGCGTGTTGTTCCATCTGCCAAACTCTGCTGCTAAAAGTTATTTCACTCATGACGGCGTGCCAGCTGAAAGGGTGAACGAAACCACCCTCGACACCACCAAAAAACCGCGCCTTCGACGAGTTAGATACACTCTCTGGCTACTTTTGTGAAAATTGGTCACGTAACCATCTTTTTACACAGTTTGACAGCCATGTAATGTTCTGGAAAGACTTGCATGGTGTCCCAATTATAACACACAACAACATTATTTAAAACAGATTTAACAGATATTGTCCATTTATAAACGTTTGGAATAAAGTTCAGAACTTTCAACAAATGTATGATAATTTAGTCTGTTTGCCTGGCATCAGACTACCCCAAAATTGATTAATACGTTGTTATATTATACGATCGACAGTTCACCAAATATCATGTACGTAGCTGCTGAAACAAAACTATTTATGTTACCTACAACCCATATTTCACAACCAAATAACAATGTTTGGTCTAGTCCTTTTTAAAGGCCTCCGACTATAGATATTCATAAGTTTGACATTGACAGAGGAATAGGTTTAGTCAAACAACTCTAGTAAACAGTTTAGCGGTTGATCTAAGTTTCTTTGTTTTATTAACAGTGCATGAGCTTTTGTTACTTGATCAATATTGTTTAAATGCGGTGCGAGAAGTTTCTGTTTGCGCTGAAATAGACACCTAAATATTTACAATCTGTGAAAAATATCTATATACGGCCTTTTCCTAAACTAAATTCGTGATTATATTGTCGCCTGGTATCAAGAAAAAAACAACTTTGGTCTTCCATGCAGTTATAGATAGCTTCCATTTTGAACAATACTATTGTTAAAAATGGTATACTCATGATATGAATTGAAAGACAAACTGAAGTTCTTTCTCGGTTGTAGCCAGATTAATCGTGCCATCTGCATAAATAAGGACAAATAAGTTTAAGAGTGTAGGAACGCAGTGTACTATTTGCTGAGCTGATCAAAATATAATTAACGAAAAATTGACCAAAGCTTTAAAGGGGAATACAAACTAAATAACAAGTGCGAGAGTAATATTGGACCAGGAACGCCCCGCTATTTGAAATTTATCTCGTCATCAAAAAGATGCGTAATAGTCCAAAGAACAATTGTGTCATGCCTATCTGATTTGAAGTAACTAAGACAAAACATTTTGTATCTAATTTTAATTTTCCGAAAAAGCATAAAACTTCATATTTTTAGACTTGTGTTAGTGTCATGGTTTACTGTTGGAGTACACCGCCATCAAATAAGTGAAATACTTTCCAGAACGGCGTAAGCACCAAACACACAAAACTTATTATATAAACAGAACTGCCTCCCCTGTAGTCCTCGACTATGCAGCCGATCGTTTGTAGTGTATAGCGTATTGTATTGGTAGTTATGTTCACTTCCACACATCTAACAGCCATACTCAGTTAATTATTGACGACAATATATAAATAAATATAACACCTAATAGATGGAGACATACAGCACTCACTTATTACTTGTGTTTCCTTCTCCTTTATTAATCATACTGGGGTTGTTGGCTGTAAGCGCTGCTACATGGCGTCATGCCATGCATACTGAATGTCTATCTCTTATCCGCTATAAGTGACTTGATCCACTTCAGAGCAAACATGCTCTGGTATCTGTGAAGATACATTCTAAGAGCTTTTAAATGTTGAAAAATGTCCTTTTTTTGTATATTCATAATAAGGAATGAGTGAATTTCGAAAGGTTTCATTTCATTTTCAAAGACAACATCAAAATGGTATTTTAAGAGATCACATGACATTAAACATGAACAAATTAACATAATAGGTTAACAATACTTATGGCAGCAGCATGCCTTTCCAAGAAATGCAACAAACATTTACATAAGTAATAAATTATATAAGAAGGTATAAGAAAACTCATTATTATATTAATAATAATACAAATATTAACACTTTCAATTCAGCCTGAAGTCCATTATTTCATTTGTTGCGGTTATATTAACCCAAACAGCAGCTTTGTGATTGTTGTCCGGGGAAGTAGCGCTGTAAACTTTATCAGATATTTAAGTTGTTTTGGATGGACAATTGAAAAGATGAGGGGGCGAAATGATGAATTGGAGTCTTCTTTTGACAGGAACCAGTCTGCTTTAGTGGCACAATGAATAATCTTCAAAGAGGGAGACTGAGTTGGCTATAAAGAGAGGAGCTGAAATAAATACGACTCTTTATCCACCCAAACCTCGTCCAAAATGGCAGGCTGGATAGCGCCTCCACTATCATTTTTAGACTAAAGCACAGTTAGGGTGGCTGGCTGATCGATGGCGGGGCCATTTGTGTGTCGTTATAGTTACGCCTTAAATATAACGTAGTACTTGTGCTCAGCCCAAATCTGCTGGTTAATCATAGGAAGTGATTATCTTGTGGAGACAGGTAGACGCTGACTGGACTGATCTTCTGATCGTTTTCATTACTTTACCATTCTTCAATCCAACTACAAAGACAACAAGCTGTAGTTATGTTCAGTCCAATCAGACAGCTATAAGGTTATGACATTAGGATGGCAGGCTCTAGTCAGCCAGACATAATTACAAAAGCCACCCAATGTTCCTGCTCAGTCCAATTAATGTAATTCTGTATTAAATTTCGCTTAATTAATATCTAAAACATATTGCTATTGAATTAAGTTGATGAAGTGAGTGGAGTAAATCTTGTTCAGTGTCCTAGTGGTTGATAAAGAGACAACTGTGACAGTCACTACATACACTTGTCTCTCAGAGATATAATTCCATTCCCTATAATACCCCCATTACAGCTCCCTACACCATTCAGACGCCATGGAAAAGGCGGAGTGAAGTGATCGATAATAAAGCCAAACAAGTGCCAGCATTTATGTGACAGTAAATCAGATAGCCCTCATAGCATAATTACAGAGAGTAGCTAAAAACCTACAATTATTGATTGCACATTATTTAAGACAAATACTTTACTCGATTTAGAGTGGGTCAAGTCTTTTATTCCACTTTTTACCCTAGTATTTCTCTCCTCAATTAATATGGTTTAATTTAGAAATGTTTGATCCCACTAGGTTGACAACACTCAATTTTCTTGAACAAAGAGAACCTTTTCAATGCATATATATTGAAAAAGGTTCTTGACCATTAATGGCTTTTTCAAAGCAAATTGAACAATGCAAAAATTCCACACATATCTATAGCCATAAAGACTAGAATCTGTTCCCACCGTTAAAATCATTGACAATCACCATACACAATAATATATATCGCTTATAATAGATATCTGTTGTAAATACATTTTAAAAAGAAATATAGATGCCCATGACCAAGATGTTTGGCCCTGGTTTTGCTGTCACTATGGTTGACATTCACCTCTAAGTGTGACACACAGAGGTGTTACACCCAACACACGGTTTCATCATGTTAATCATTTGTGGCCAATTATTTTGAAATCCCTGTTAGACAACTAAGTTACAGCCCAGACAAGGTCTATTGTAGCTTTTTTTTTAAGTTTGGCCACTAAAAGTGACCTTGACCTTGGAACCACAGACCAAGGTGTTGCACGCGACACGCTGTCTCATTATAGCGAACAATTGTGAAATCCTTCGTTACAAAAGAAAGTTACAGCCCGGACAAGATCGGACAGACGGACACACGCATACGGCATACCCACACACACACGTCCACGCACAGACACAGAACCACCATTTGTGAAAACTATATCAAGCTCATCGCAAGCGGGCTCAACGATAAATGAAACTGAGTGATGTCAACAAAAAAGTGAAAATGGTTTCTTTAAATAAACATATACGTCTTTTTTAACCATAAATACCTTTTTTTCTAAATAAATTACATAGATTAAATACAGAAATAAATAATCATGATAAAAAAAAAATTCTTTAAAAAATGTATATACAGTTTGGAATACAATATCAGTGGGAAACCGAAAAAAGAAAAAAATGTGAAAGAAAAACCAGATTACAAAATATTGGATTTCGGTGCTGGGCTGTAAAGTCAACATGGGAATAGAATGGAAAAGTCTCAGAGCGGTCAATTTGTCTGATGTTTCAAAGTTCCATTAAATAAGTTTACAAGAACTTGCATTCTCAGGAGGTTCACTTCTCTTGTTATCCTGAACTCAATCTGAAAGTTTCCATGAACAGTGGTTCTAATTACATTCCTAATGCTAATAAATTATGTGGAAAACAGTGGCCAGATGGTGGGAACCTGTACTCCTCTATACCTAACTGTAAGACAGAATGAATGATGGGGGAGGGGTCCCTACCAACCCCATCAAATACTACAACACCAAGGCACATTCATTACACAAAATCTATTTTTTTCTGACAAAATGTTCTAACTTTGTGTTAATTTATTGTGCCATTTACGTATAGTAACAGGATTGTAGCTTATCAGTATCATACCTTAATAACACTTATATATCCAAAAACTCACAAATCTCCACCACACAAAATTAAAATTTTCCAAAAACATATTGTGCTTTTAGATATCTGTCTTTTGTACTATATAAATATTTTCATGCATAAAATTTGCTTAAAAACAAACGTCCAATAGTGTGCAAATTGACATATGAACCCAGATAGTGTACAAAGATTGCAGTGAAAGACAACGAAGACTAGAAAAAAGCCGGTGTAAGTTAAGTATGATTGTATTGGGATCGAGGTGCTGGTAATAAGGGGCATTGAGAAGCAAGGTGGACATATTGGGTACTTTAGACGACTAGAAGCTGAAACCTTGTGGTTGAGCATACAGGGTTAGGCAAAGCTATATGTTACTCCCACGAGACCCCTCGCTCATGCAACTCCATGATCATTAAATAACAGCCTGATAATTAAGACCAATCCAGACAGTGCTCATCATATCCAGTAGATTAATCATAGCTTCTTTTCTCTCTCACTTCTATAATAGCCATAGAATTTTGTCAATACGTTCTTCAATAATTGAATTTCATAATCTCTTGAGAGAGAGAAAAAACCTGTTGAGTTTTTTTACCTGTAAAACAATTCCTAACAAGAAACGAGTAAGATACACTCAATACTAGCACAATTATTATATTATTATCAGTATTTGCATCATGTATGATAATATGGTGAATTTTCGTGATAACTAAGAAAAAACTTGTTAACCAACTAATTTGCCCAGGAAAATAAACTAAATAGTAAAGAGACAATCCACTCTTGAATCCCATTATTTATTCCATTCACGGACTGATTGTGTGACCACTTAACACTCAAACATGTCCTACAAAAATATACATGTATATTAAAAGAATTTACGTAACAAATAAGCTAAAACCACATAAAAATAAATAAAAATATAAAAGCTTTGTAATTGAAATATATTATCACAGGATGGCTAATCATAGAATGCCTCATTATGACTAAGTTGAGAAACACATTCGGATGTCAATTCTTAAAAAAAACCTAGTCAAATTGCACATCAGAACAACTGATTTGTTTAATATCCAGCTTTTTAAATAAAGAGTCTAGAAATAACATTATACAAATAAAAAAACTATAAAAACCAGGCACATTTTATTGATCATCAAGCATGTTCGTGTATCAAAAACACTTTTACACTGAATCTGATATTGTCATTTGCCATTCATAAAGAACAAACGATGAGAAATTCATGAATACATTTTCAAAGATATTAGATTGGAAATTTGGGGAGTGATCTTCAATAACAGGATAGGTATGAGATATACATAAAAAAGAAGAAAAAAAGATAGGAAAACTAGCGAACTGAATAATAATACCTACTGCTGGGCTCTTGATTGTCTTCTGATATTCCATGTTAAATTTTCAACAATAGTAGCTTGTAGGCTAAAAGAAGCTTCCAAACACTGACCGACTCATGGTGGCTACAGTCCACGAGCAAAAGGCTTCCATATAACACACGTGGATATCAGAATGTACATCAGTTTGATAACAGTCCACACACAAAAGCCATGATTAAGTTTGAAATAGGCAAACATTAAACGTCAAGAGAAAAAGCATGTGTAGAAGCTGATGAAGAGAGATGTGCCTCTGACTGACTAGGTTCTTGCCTGTTCCTAGCATTTTATTTGAGCTTAAGTTTGCATGCGACATGCAATGGCAAGGCAGCGTTATAGTAATGGTGATGTGGACAGATATACTGGTCTAATTAAACCAGTCAAGACACATGCACAATTTGGTCTGGTTGCGTGTGTTCTGATATGGTGTTACGGTATAAGGCCGCGATGACTTGACACGTTATAGCCTCTACATGTCATAAGGCACTCAGCTAAATGGCTTCATGGCACGGACTGTCTACAAATAGTCTTTCGGGACAACATGCAACAATATAACTCTTTAAAAACAGAAACGTTAACATAAAAGGTACCTTGTTGCTGGAAACACAAACTCATCTGTATGGAGGGGCTTTATTTTTCAGGAAAACAACTGCAATTAACATGCCAATACATAATACGTTCAAACTGATATACCAATACATACAGAAAGTCGTCCGACAATCGGTGTACTGCAATCAACAGAATTATTGTCAACATATTGTGACACAAGTGTTGTTAGAGATACAGACACAACAAATTATTACTCTAGAATACTGATGAGGAGTAAAAACCTCCTGTAATTTAAGTGAGGATGACTTTAAATTAATCTTCCTGAAATGAAAGAAATAGTAGCAAGTACACCTCTCAGCTTTTTGTGATGCCACATTTCCCCTCGAGACACAATTACATGTAGTATGACCAGTTTGACATACAAAAAAAACTTTTGAAATCCATAGATTACTGGCTACACTTTAACACTAGTTCTTCTGGTTGTATTTCTAGTGATCTTTAATTTCTAGGCCACACAGAGGGTTGGGTGGTGATATTGTGAGAAGAGTATAATGTATGATATAAATAAGAGAGACATTGACAGGGATTGTGTTAGGTGTGCTGGGTGATGAGAGTTAACACTTTGATGTGACAGTCCCGGACTACAATCTCAGGGTCTGTGTACTGGTCTCACCCATCACACAGTGTGCGACAGAATACTGGCTGTTGTCTCCTTGTAACTCAATACTATAATCTGGGATTCCTTTCCATTGTTTCTTTTAGGGATAAACACGAGGTTACCTGGGTGCTTTAACTTCCACTTACCCCAGCTCATCTCTCTATTTTCATACTTCCACAATAAAAAGCTTAAACAATTCACAGGTGTCCACTTCCAAAGTGTGTTATTTAAGACAAACAGTATTTTGCAATTATTAACCTCATGCAAGTCAGCAGCAAATAAATAGACATGGTTCAATAAAAAACAGATATGCTTAATCTGTTGGTAAATATTTTAACTGGAATTAAAAAATGCTTCCTCAAATCTGTCCCTGATCACAATACCCAAATATTTATTTTTTGCAGTCGATATATTAGCATTTTGGCCAGTAAAGCGACACTCAGTATATTGGTGGTATATCCACAAGAACACTACATAGCTTAGTCAGCAAATGCATACTACTTTTGTTTAAGTTTTATGTATAATTAACTTAGGTAAATGGTATATCCAGGGGTCCGTAGGTTCAGTAGTCATCCTCAGGTAACTGGTATATTCAGTGGAAAGCATAATTACATTTTAAGTATATCCAGGCAATTTGTCTGCTTGGTGTTTTAATGCTATTTCACTCTAGTTGGTGTTTTAATGTTATTTCACTCTGGTTGGTGTTTTAATGTTATTTCACTCTGGTTGGTGTTTTAATGTTATTTCACTCTGGTTGGTGTTTCACTCTGGTTAGCGTTTTAATGTTATTTGACTCTGGTTGGTGTTTAAATGTTTTTTCACTCTGGTTGGTGTTTTCAGATTATTTCACTCTGGTTGGTGTTCTAATGTTATTTCACTCTGGTTGGTGTTTTAAGGTTATTTCACTCTGGTTAGTGTTTAAATGTTTTTTCACTCTGATTGGTGTTTTCAGATTATTTCACTCTGGTTGGTGTTTTAATGTTATTTCACTCTGGTTAGTGTTTAAATGTTTTTTCACTCTGGTTGGTGTTTTCAGATTATTTCACTCTGGTTGGTGTTTTAATGTTATTTCACTCTGGTTGGTGTTTTAAGGTTATTTCACTCTGGTTGGTGTTTTCAGATTATTTCACTCTGGTTGGTGTTTTAATGTTATTTCACTCTGGTTGATGTTTTAATGTTATTTTACTCTGGTTGGTGTTTAAAGGTTATTTCACTCTAGTTGGTGTTTTAATGTTATTTCACTCTGGTTGGTGTTTTAAGGTTATTCCACTCTGGTTGGTGTTTTAATGTTTTTTCACTATGGTTGGTGTTTTAAGGTTGTTTCACTCTGGTTGGTGTTTTAATGTTATTTCACTCTGGTTAGTGTTTTAATGTTAATTCACTCTGGTTGGTGTTTTAAGGTTATTTCAATAATGTCAGACCAATGGGAGAAGAAAACCACCTTAACAAAACATGACAAGATAATAAGACGCATAACGTAATACAAGACAAATAGTGGAATTTACAACGCAATATACTAGTAAAACACCAGTCAATATACTCAGTGAAAGGCATAATTAAGTTTCTGGTATATTCAGGGAACAGTACACTTTAGGGGTTTTGTATATTCGGGGAACAGCATACTCAGGGGTGTTGGTGTACAGTACACTAAGGGGTTTTATATATTTAGGGCATAGTCCACTCAATGGTTTTGTATACTGAGGGGATATAATAATCAGGGGTTTTGTACATACAGGGGACAGTACACTCAGGGATTTTTTATACTCAGGGGACAGTACACTTAGGGATTTTGTATATTCAGGGGATTGTACACTCAGGGGATTTGAATATTCAGTGGATAGTAAAATCAGGGGTTTTGTATATGCAGGGGATAGTATAATCAGAAGTTTTGTATATTTAGGGGATAGTATAATCAGGGGTTTGTATATTTAAGGGGTTTGTATATTTAAGGACCTAACTAACACTGAGAGGTTACGATTCGCCCCAATATCCACACCCGTGGAGAGATGGATAACTCTAGTAAGCGCTGTGCGATAACCCTCGACAGTCGAAGGCCTAAATTGCCTATCCTGTAAAAGATATAATAAAAAATCTGCTATCTTTTGAACAGGACCGGGGCAGTGGTTGGGGACATGTCATACCGTACACACCACTCACAAAAAATCCTTCCACTTGGACTGATAGACCGCTGAAGTAGATTCCCTGGTGGATTCCACCATTCTTTTTGCAACTTTTTGAGAAAACCCTGCCTTAAGAGAGAACCCTGGAGCACCTGCAAACGTGTAGCCGTAGCATTGTGGGATTCGAGTGGAACAGGTTCATTCTGGGTTGATGAAGCAACTTCTCCCCCAGATGTAACTCCCTTGGAACATCTACAAGAAACTACGAGATATAACCACACAATGGTGAGCCGCGATCTACCTTAGTACAGCAGGTGGGATTGCTGGCGAGGGATAAGCATAGGCTATCAAACCCGACCAATCCTGAGTCAATGCATCCACAGCCAATCCGTCAGGGTCCGAGCTTGGTGACATTAAGACCGGAACCTGATGTTTCCAACATGTCGCAAACAGGTCCACTAAAGGTGTCTACCAAATCTGAGATATCACCCGGAATACCCGGATGTAACTGCCATTCTGACGGAATAGTCTGATTTCATCAGGACAGATAATCTGCTAACACGTTGAGGCGGCCCGGAATATGGCAGGCCCAACAATCTATGTTGCTCGCCCAGCATAAGTTGAACAGCCTCCATGTTAACCGCAGCAGTTGTGGGGATCTTGTCCCTCCCTGCTTGTTTATGTAAGTTATCACTGTAGTATTGTCTGTGACTATTAGCAGACTCGATTTATAAAGTTGCAACGTTGGCTGAAACGGACTCACGATGCTCCTTGTAGCATATTCCCTGGATGGAGCCACCAACTCAGGAGATGTCTGACATTCTGCGTCAACACCACTCGGGGGTTCAAACAATGCACTCCCCAATGAGCATTAAGGTGCACCTGTACGGGCCTGAGAACTAGTCGCCCTCTGAACAGACGTCAAGAGGCCCAACAGAGATGTGAACTGAAATGCCGCGCACTCCGAAAGTTGTTTCATACTGGGGACCCCAAGTAGTATTTTTATCCACCGGTCCTGAGGTGGGAACGCCCTGAACTAGACAGTATCGTATTCTACTCCTAGAAATACTCGAGTCTGTGCCGGAACTCTGTCTGATTTGATTTCGTCCGGAATATAGCCTTATCCTACTAGTAGGTTCCAAACAAACTCGGTGTCCAACACAAGCTGATGAGGATCGCTGTTCCGCAACAGGGAATCGTCCAGATAAAAGTGGTAATTTGATACCCTTGCTGTGGACAAAACCCCCTACTGACGCGAACCCCCTGGTGAACACCCAAGGAGATGCCGCATGGTAGAACCAGAAACTCGAACCTCCTGCAGCCCAGGAGGAACCTTAAAACACTTGTGAATTGGGATGTGTAGATAAGCATCTCTCAAATCTAGCAAGGTGGTCCATTTGCCCTGCCTCAAAGCCGTCCGAATAGAATTGAACGATTCCATCCGGAAGTGAGGTGGCTTAGCCAGGAACTTCTCGCTGAGAACGCGCAAGTTTAAGATCATGCGTTTTTCCAGAGAATCCTTCTTGGAAACCAGAAACACTGGGGAGTAGAACCCGCGAGAATGATCTGACACTGGAAGTTCTTGTTCAGCACCCTTGTCTACCAAGGCCTGTACCGAACTCAATAACTGGCGATAACGATCCTGACACCGGAATGTGAGACCAAACGGGATTTACGACCAGTCTGTAACTGTGACGCAGAGTGTGAACCACCCAAGGTTCCATTCCGATCATATGCCAGTTCTGCCAAGAGAGCCCTGGTCTTTTTCCGACCGGAAGACCGTCCTCCAGGGACACCGGAAAGGCAGGACACCTGCATGACTTGACTCGTCATTAACGAGTCCTGAAACCCCTTGCACCCCTCAAGGATCTCCAGGAACCTCTTGCTGAAGGGCTGCCTCTAATGACTGGTTCGAACGAGGAAACATATTTTACCGGCAAAGCCCGCAGCTTCGCTGCTACTACAGTAGACAACCTCCTCTTAGTAGGCCTCTCTGTAATCCTATGACTGTGGTATTTCTGCCTCGCCCTGCTAACCTGCTCTGCTAACGCAGGAAAACCGCCATTAAATAGCATGGCTGATGTTGGAGACTGACTTCTCATAGTCCGCTTAACACCATCCGGAATGTAAGACGGCATATCAGCCAGTAAATCCTTCCTACGCTGGATAACTTATGACTCTGCAACGAAGGCAGAAGACGCCATCATATCTGAATTGGCTTTGGCTGCTGCCGTGAGCAAATCTGAAACAAGAGGAACCACCTCAGACCTCCTGATCACCCAAATTGCTAAGTAACTTCCTGATGGCAAATAAGAACCAATCCATATAAGAGGAAATCGCCAATGATTGTCTAGAAACCTCCACTAAAACAATTTCCTGATGGATGGACATCGAACTCACCTGTCTAGCCGCAAACCTACAAACAGGAAACAAATCCACAAAATCAGGATCCAGTAAAGCATGCTTGGTGGACCACGCCGACCCATGCACCTGATAAGAACTGAACCTCAGGGGGTCCAACATGAACAAAAAACCCGAACCGAACGTACGAAACAGCGGCTTGGAAGCCTCGAAGGCCTCCGCACGACCGCATGAACCCTCAACAATATATCCAAACGCTATATCCAAACCCTTGACGAGCCTATTAACTGCATCTGACGGTGGAAGCGATGAACAATGACGAGCCTCTGGCGACAAACCTACCATAGTAGACAACCGCCTAGAACTAATCTCCAAGGGGGGGGGGGGGGGAGTCATGTCGGGAAACAAGCGATACAGCTGAGCCAACAAATCATTATACTGACGCTCAGACGAAGAATCAAACTCCCCCTCTAGTAGTAGAGACAAGCCAATCCAAAAACAAATCAACCGGAACAATGGGAATGGACTCGACACTAGGAACAGGCACTGGCGATATTACCGGAAAAGCCGAGCTATAGCAGTAGAGACCGGCAAACCAATAAACTCAACTTATGAAGTCACCACTAAAGTTAACTGCTTTAACTACGCTAACACACTATCCTCTTTTGATAAAAAAAAAACGACACCAGAACAGAAGCCATGTCAATAACAGGAAACCAGGAACCGAACCGGCAGTTAAAGAAGACACTGGAAGAGGAACCCCACCGACACTGGCATCAACCGGAAATCCATGAACCGGCAACTTAAAATAAACTGGAACCGACCTCCTATCAGACGGTACCGAAAACCGCTGGCCCAGACCGGTGTGAAAACCCGGAAGCCGTCGACCGGAAGTAGACAACACACCCCCATGAAACCTAGAAGACATCACAGTCAGCCCAAAACGACTCTGACCGGAACCAACCAGAACAACACATGGGACCGGAAATCCCTCCTCAATACTACCGGAAGAGGAACCCAGAAGCTAAGAAGTCACCAGGTGGTCAAGACTGGACGCCTG
>JAUELC010344892.1:0-20904 GCA_031471745.1 Cryptochiton stelleri
TCCTGTGACGGTGTCTCCATGTTTTCTTACTTTAAACCATAGCTTAAAGTGGTGTAAAATAATTACTAAGGTACCTAGTAAAATATGTCGTGAAATGTTATAGTAGCGGCAAAAACACATGACTGGGCCTAAGGATTTGATAAATTCTTTTAAACAAAATAACGTTTTGAAAAACAACCATTGTTATTTCGACAGCACCTTATTGCCTTTATCGGAGAAATGTTCCCAAATGTAAATAGCTCAGACATAACCGGATACGAAATTAAATTTGAGGACTTAACACACCAGAGTCCAGACGTCCCTTGGTCTTCAGAGACAAATTAGCCTTAGTCTTGGAACATTCTATTCCAAGACTGTCGCAATCCATCTTTTCAAAATAATTGGATTGTCCTTCGCGACAGAACAGCTAACTTTGTATTAAATGAATTGTTATCCGTGATATCAAATTCATTCCTGGAAAAAGTGTTCTATGAATCCTATGTAAATAGATTCTGATGTTTTTTACAGAAAAAGAAATCGGACATGACTCAGAGGAACTGTTTACAACATAAGAGCGCTTAATCTGTCATTTTTGTTATATGTATTATACCATGTCAATCGAAATCATACCAAAATGGAATCTTATGGAAATTGCCTGGCTAGCTTATATAACTGGTTTTATCACACTTCTTTTTTATCTCTGAGTGCAGATTGCGGCAAAAGCTGCATTGACAATACTTCATAATATTGGTGGCGCCTAGGACGTGGGGGTCTCCAATTCAAATACTAGTTAGGACCCCATAAATACTTGGGCCGGCCATGGTGCTACATCCTTAAATCCAAAGTAATATAATTGAGACAAAGCTATGTTGTAATAAGCTGAGTAAAAGGAAAACTTAAAAATGTGATTAAAATTGACTGCATTAACGTATTACTAACTAAGCTTGGTCTAGACGTAGGCTGTATATAACTGTCCATTCGCTTCTTACAGCTTCAACTCAAACTGTTATTTCATTCCAAAAGGAGGTGGTGAAAGTGCTTCAATGGTAATCTTTACTTGGATTGTCTCCGCAAACAGTGTTTGCTGTTTTATCGGGTATGATCACACTACGCAGAAAATTATCTAAATGCCCACGAAAATTAATTGTACAAAAAGCCATCTGCATCAGCGACTTCCAGAAGCCTTTTACCCCAAACAGCCTTCTATAATTGTCAGCTGGAACGATTAGCAAAATCAAACGGATATCCTAATTGCAATGGAGAATTATTCCACCATACTTGCTAGTTCTTATGACGACAGAAGACTGCACACATCTCATTACATTGTACTTCAAAGTAGGTTAAGGACCAAGAAATAAGGTCTAATATATGATGGCAAATGAGTTCACCCAACCCGATGGTATTATCCACTGCCCGGGACATCTCATTACGTTATTAAACAAAGATTAAGGATCTGTTAGGCACGAAGTACGAATTTCTTTTTATATATTTTGATTTGATTTGACTAACGAATTTCACGGGCGAGCTGTGTCGAATGTGAATAAGTGCCCGTACACTATAAGATGACACATTTAATAACGGCTTACATCATGCAGAAAAATCGAGGCTCGCTCTTAATTTGATTTTAACGAGCATTAATCGAGTCACCCACAAATACATTCCTGTATGTCATACATCTACAGAATAGGGGTATCAATATCAGATCGGCTCTCAAATGAAATTAAAATATCAAAAACAAATCCGGACTCGTTCGAAAAGAACGGTTGTGTGTAAAATAAGTTACTCAGTGAGAGAATTATCTGGTTAACCAAACAAGAAGTGGACAAACTGCGTATTGCGTTAAACGTAAAATCTCTTTAAGGACGGTTGGAGTGTCCTTAACGAGAGACAGTATGTTACAATAAACCTCCGTTCAATATACCCCACATTCAAGTAAATTAATTTATGGACTGTTTGCCTTGTTTTTCATGGGGTTTTGATACTGCGTTGATTCTACCGTTGAGTAAATGTTTTTTACAAAAATGGAATTGTTCTCCTACCGCGAGTCAGATTTATAGACCACTGCATGTGAGATTGTCCATCCGTCTGTCTGGCTGGCTGCTCCGTCCACTTAGTGGTTTCCGGCCATTAATAAATTGTAATCAAACTTCGTAGGAATATTCCAAGCGGCAAGATGTCGCACGGGATTGAGTGTGGTGTATGTCCGCCTACATGTGCCGCCATCTAGCTGGTGACCATGTCTCAAAATCATTTCCAGCTGTTAACTTGAAATCCGATTATCAGATTCTTATCAAACTTGGCAAAAGTATTATATGTGGCCAGGTGTCGCATAGTTGAGTTTTGCGTGTGTATGCATTGACCGTCTGTCTGTCCGTCTCATCATTCCCTTTTTGGTTCCCGGTCGTTAACTTAAAAATCGCTTACCGGACTATAATAACACTTGGTAGGAATATTCAATGTGGCAAGATATCGCATGAGATTTAATTTGGCATATGTCCGCATACAGGTGGCGCCACTGTGTAAAAGTATTCCATGTGGCAAGATGTCGTATGGATGAGTTTGGTGTGTGCACGCATTGTTCGTCCGCCTGTCTGTCCGTCAATCAATCCCCTCTTTTGGTTCCTGGACGTTAACTTGAAAATCGCTTTTAGGACTCTAACAAAACTTGGTTGGAATATTCCATGTGCCAACACGTCGCATGGATTTGAATTTGGTATCTGTCGGCACACAGGTGGCACAACCTTGTGACAATGTCTTAATTTGGTTTCCAGCTGTTAACTTGAAATCCGATTATCGCATTGTTATCAATCTTGGTAAAAGTATTCTATGTGGCAAGATGTTGCATAGGATTATGTTTGGTGTGTGTTTACCTACTTGAGGCACCACCTTGTGTCTAAAATTTATAATAAACTTTGTTTCTAGCAGGTCTGTGACTGTTTTCCTGAGCGTGTATATAGCCAAGCACAGTCACAGACCAATAGAAAACTAGATGGACAAATACAAACTAGACAACTGAAGAAATACCACAAACTGTCACAAAAAATCCATCATAAGACCGAGATGAGCATGTGAAAAGAACCATAGTCAACCTAAGCTCTAGACACCTCGTTAAAACCGAGACATCAATGTTATTCAATGGATTACACTTCGTACCCACTTATCCACGGAAGAACTTTGACGAATTCATTATCAACATAGAGAAAGTCCTGCACCCATGTTGACTACCTTAGACGCCAGATCAATGATGTCTAAACCACAAAAGCCGAACCTCAACAAAGAAGAAATGAACGCCATAAAAACATTCAAATCTGACGACGGTATAACCATAGCCCCTGCGGACAAATGGAAAGTCACAGTCATTAATTTAATTTAATTTAATTCTTTATTTATTTAACGAGGATGAGCCTCAGCCATAGGCCACTAGAGCTTCTCCTCAACAAACATGTCATTGTAGACACCAATCAAATCAACACCCTAGTAGAAAACATATCAAATGGTCAAGCTACATACAAAAAGCTCACAAAAGACCCTATTGCGTGATACAAAAAGAAACTCAAAGCAACACTCAGCCAATTGACAGCAGAGAACCAATTAGACCAAAAACTTTCCTCAAAGTTGACAATATCCCATCCAAGACCACCTTGTACCAGAGCCACATTTAAAATCCACAAAAAACCCGATTCAACTAGACTACTGACTACTGTTCCAAAGAAACACTACACTGCACCTGTCCAAAATTGTGTCCCTACTAAGGTAGCTAAATCAAACATCAACGAATCGTCAACCCTTTGCCAGAAACTGAAAGATATCCCAACACAATGCCAACTTATCAGTTGCGATGAAGTAGATTTGTTCACCCGGAAACCTCCCGATGAAGCCCTCACAATCATCAATCAAAGACTTCAAAAGTCTCCAAGCATTAAAAAGACCAGCCTTACCGCAAACAGCATAAATAAACTTCTGAGCATTTGCATTAGTTCCACCTTAGTCACTTCAGTTGGGGTGACTCTCTCTATGAACACACATCAATTACCTATGGGTTCCCCCTTCCCTCATCAATATGCGAAATCTACATGACCAGTCTTGAAGAGTCTGCCCTCCTCATCGCACCTCAGGCATTGTTTAGAAAAGTAGATGACACTTTCCTAGTGTTCAAACCAGACGATGACCCCAATGCCCTCCTTACCCACTTAAATAATCATCATCCTAGAATACAATTTAACATGTAAAAAGAAGACAACAACTGCTAGGACGGTTAGACTGAGTGTGAATTATTGATCGGAATGGATAGGTTGTATGTCGACACTGGTGTGAAGTTTTCCGTCAGTAATGGCGATTAGGACGTTGAGGTTTTGATATATGTTCGACCACACGAATAATTTATATAAAACTCAAGTATCCCAGCCAGCCAGTTTATCAATTTCACTTTATATGATCTTGGAAATGTATATACATCTTTTGACCATAGATTAAACTGCTGCACTGCACCAATATTTTTATGTTGTGTAAAACTCCTTTATTGGGAAGCAATATGAGCTATGTTCACCGTTCCCATAGGAATAACAGCTTAAAAAAATTGCTTTGATCTCAAGTTTGAGGGATGAGAGCCTTGTGTTTGGATCAACACACCGTTCATACTAAAATCGACTAACTTATTTTACAGAAAGTAATTGTTCTTCTCCATCGAGTCCGGATAGGTTTCTGATATTTGAATTTATTTTGATAGACGATCTTATATTGATGCCGCTGTTCTGTCAATCTATCACATACATCAAATGTATTTGTGGGTAACTCGATTAATGATTGTGAAAATCAAATAAATACTTAGCCTCGTTCTGAGTATTTTTTGGAATGGCAGATTGTTCTGCATGACGCAAGCCATCATGATTGTTTTTCAGCTTTAGATTGTACGGTCGCTTATTAAAAATCGACACATCTCATCTGTGGAACACTTTAGTCAAATTAAATCAAGAGATCTTGTAGAAAATCTCGCATTTATTCTGATTACGTGCTGATCAAATCCTAAATCTCTGTTTTTAACGTAATGAGATGTTGGCATTGAAAGGCTTTATCATCGACTTAAATAATCGGCTATGGTGGAATTATCTGCCATCGTATTTTAGATGTGCATTTCTTGGTGAGACTTGCATTTGCTAATTTTTCTTGTTGCTCAGTATGGCAGACAGAGTAGTGTAAACGGTTTCTGTAATCTGTTGATGTAGATCACCGTCAATCTCTTTCCATCTTGGCACTTAATATTTCGTTCAAAGGATTTACAATGAATTATTGTGCTATGTATTTAAAGCATTGCTTATCTCTTTTGACTGTACGATATGCACAATTAAACAGCAAATACTACTTGCGAAGCTGGTCTTATGCAAGATTCCCATTGAATCATATCCACGGCTTCCATTTAATTCGAACTAATATATAGTTCGAGGTGAAACCGTTATCAGTGAACTAATGGCTGTAACTATAGGTAATCCATCGTAGTTTGTTCGATACTGTGTCCATTTGTGGTGCAATAGACTATATATATATATAGTTTCAATATAAGCGAAACAACACTTAGACAAGTAATTAGAATTAAGTGGTTTGCAGGTGGTATGACATAATTGAAGACAGTATTCTCGTTCAGTCTGGAAGTTAACCACTAATTTATAATATGTTCGAGAATCGGCAAATACTCTGTGGGTCCCAAACGAAAATCGCACAGAGAATCTCCTCATCTTGACCTCTACCAAAATGTATTCGATTCCATTCAGATATTTCTGGGGAAAGATATTTTTACTGAAGTGTTAACAATGACGACGCCAAGCTAAAACAAAAACTCGAGCCAGCTTTAGATCCCTTTGGGGCGTATATTACAACTGGGTAAACACAGTATGAAGTACAGATGAAATATTACCGTACGTTTGCAGCATCGTGCCACAGTGGTGCACTAAGCCGATAAACATAAACTGGCTTACAAATGACTGTTGTTTTACAACTAATACAAGAACGTCTGAATCTATGGATAGCATTAGTTTTTTTAACATCGTACAACATGTCTTACTCTTTTAATAACGTCAATGTTCATTTGTAGCTGTTTGTAATTCCGGCTTGGTCAATTTCTGATTCTGTTTGTAATTCCGGCTTAGGTGATTTTTACTTAAAGAAATTAAAACGCAGTGTCCAAATACATAATAAAGCGTGAAACCGTTTTATAACTGTAGCCATTCAGTGTGTCGGCCAAATGTTTTCCTGATCGTGAACAAAACGTTCTCGATCAAAAAAGGTTATTAACGATCTAGCTTTCCGAATAAAATCATTGCATATTTGTATAAGCTGATAAAGGTTTTATTGTCATACTCGTCCACCTTTAATAGTGTTAAGCTGGTCCAAAGTGAATATCGTATTATTCTATATTCGGAAAATTAGCAAATTGTAAGGCTAACCAATTTAAGTGTAATTGTGGAGCGAATCTTTCAATTGACTCCAGCCGCAAGATTCATCAATTGTTGTCAGTTTGTACCTGACACTCGTTGTTGTCGTTTCAAATTAAGGCGTGTACCACGTGCGAATAATTTACATAAAATATATATGTTGTACTCAGGTGGATGTCACTGACGTGAAGACTTTGCGCTGCCCATGTTTGGTGGAAAAGTCTTGTAAAAAAAACGAACTTCCCAAATTTCCAAAGCCACTATTTTGCATCCTTCGTACATGCCCATGTTCGAATGGGCATGTACACATGAACAGTTCATCAAATGTTTGCCTGTTTGCCAATGTGGTCCTTCGACGACGTATCCCTGTTTTGTAATTGTAAGATACAGCTTACAATGGTGGCTATGGTTTGTAGAAAAATATGCCGCGAAATGTTTGAGTTGCGATCAAAATATGTTATTTGACCTAATGATATGATTAATTATGTAAGACAAAATAGGTTTTTGAATACAGCCATTGTTATATGGTGTACTACATGTCGCTATTTCGACAACGCTTTATTGCCTTTATAGGAGACATGTTCTCAAATGTAAATAGCTCGGACATAACCGGATATGAAATTAAATTTTAGGACTTTACACGCCAGAGCCCTAATTCTAAGAAGACGTCACTTGGTCTTCAGAGACAAATTAGCCGGGTCTTCCAACACATGCTATTCCAGGACTGTCACAATCCATCTTTGAAAATAATTGGATTGTCCTTCGCGACAGTACAGTTAACCTTGAATGAAATGAATTGTTTTTCGTGATATCGAATTCCTTTTTGAACAAAAGGGAGATGAATCTTATGTAATTAGATCATAATGTTTTTACAGACGTGTTAAAGAAATTGGACATGACTCAAACTGTTTAAGACTTGAACTGAACTACTCGATAATTGTCATACACAGAGTCGGTCGGACGCAAAAGCGAGGACAGCGGTCGGACGCAAAAGCGAGGACAGCGGTCGGACGCAAAAGCGAAGACAGCGGTCGGACGCAAAAGCGAGGACAGCGCCCGGCGCTTCTAAACACAAACACACCTACAACGTTTTGTTTTTTGTGATATTTTATATTGTGTAGATGGAATTAATATCAAAACGAAACATTCTGTTAACGAGCTGGCTAGCTAATACTACTTTGTTTTGTTTCGTATTTTCACCCGTGATTGAAGATTGCGGAAAAAGCTGCATTAAAAACAAGCAATACTATTGGCAGCGCCTATGGGGGTGGGGTTACCCATGGTATCCAAAGTAAGATATTTTAGACAAAGCCATATTGTAATAAGCTGAAGTCAGTACCAGTGATCAGCCTTTCTCAATTGTCCTTATCGAAGCAGCATGTTACTGACATTCTGATTTATAAATACTTACACACACTGTCCACCATCCTCTTGTGGCCTTGTCATCTAACCTAATCCTACTAATCCTACGAAATGTTTTAGTAGGTTTTATTATTCTCTACACGGGACAATACTTTACACATCTATTGTTAAATAATACACGACAACTTAAGAGAGTTTGTCTACCTTAACGATACACTAACCACTTAAAATACCATACCTTTTTTCTTAGAATCAGTCATTTTGTCATGAAGGTAAATTACAGACAAATTATCCGGGCCCGAGCTTGTACAATCTTTGACTTCCCAAGAGAGCATTCCATGCTCAACTATGTCAATTCTGGCTTCGTGTTCAAAGAAATAAAGCATAACAAGTTCAGGACGCTTACTGTGATAACCTGTGATTGCTCAAGTTCGTAGCAAACCAGAACATATTTAAAGCTTTGATAGCTGTAAATTATGTTTTCACAAGAATTAAAGCTGTTAAAAATGGTCCAACAATCAATCAGTGACACATAAATCACTTTCAAAGCAAAAGACGCGTACAGCTGCAATGTTTTTTTTTTATCTCTTTGACTGAAGAATACAAAACATTGTGCCCAAATGACATGAACTCACATTGGTTTTATACTCAGCTGTGTACGGTATCAAAACGGCCCATAACCATTCAAGGATTGTTTGTTTGTTTGATTGATTGGGGTTTTTCGCCGTACTTAATGTTATTTCGTCGTTCTCCTTGTGGATGAACAACGATATTTCATTTCTAATATCCCCTATTTAAGCGGATCACCCGGTATAATATACGCGTTCAACCAAAGTCTCAGTTGTTTTTCTAAAACGTGAAGCGAAACGTCTAGAAAAGGAGAGCAAGCTGATTAAATGTCAATGTGAACCCTAGGCTGTAGACGAGTTTTGTGTACGTGGCTATGTTTTCTCCCAAGTTAAGCAATTTAATGATGATCAATCTACGTTTGTGTCAAATAAGCGTTAAGCTGTTCGGGTTTTCCATTTCACCACTATTATCTATTTATAGGTTAGATAAAGAGCAAATGTCCCACTGCTTCAATGCTTACCTGTCAAGATTGGATAAAAGCTATAATAAACATTTAACTAGCTTGATAAGAATGCAAAGCGTTATTTAAACTCTCTAATCACGATACTGTTAAGTTATACAATGTTGTATATTAAGCCCATAAAATGTATATAATACGTACAACATGGGTCCAAAATGAGCCCCATCTAGGCTACTTGATTGGCCCCACATGGGCAGCCAATTCGGGGTCCTGGCAGTTTTGTCCGTTGGCTCTACTTGGGCTCCACGTGTGAAAGCTCAAGTAGTACTCAGCTGGGTTATATCTTGGTGATAAATGTGCCCCAAGCGGGCAAGCCTAATTCGACCCAAAGATGTTACGCCCAATTGGACCCCAAGCAGTCAAGCCCAAGTGGGTCCCAGCTGGGATATATCCAGATGATAAATGTGTCCAGACCCACCATGGTCATATTTATTTGTATCTGTATATGAAGGCGGGCGAGGATTATAGGGGGAACCCATTATCTTCCATTGGTTTCCTGGCGACCATCCATCTTAAAGCCGTTTCGTTTATTCGCTGATGATACATCCTTATCTGTCTTAGCAAATGACCTTCATCAACCCAATATTCAGGATAGTCTTAGGCGGGACCTGAAACAGATTGAAACCTGGTCTGAAAGATGGCTCGTTTATTTCAATGCTTCCAAAACCCTGCTGGTGTCCAGGCGTAGAAATCCATCCAGCATCTCAGGAAATATAAAATCATCAATTATAAATTCGTCACCTTCTCATAAACATCTCGGTGTGATGTTTTCGCATGATGCCTAATGGAATAAGCACATCGAGATACTCATAGTGAAAGTTTCAAAAAGATCATATTTGTTCTGTGGATTAACATTTAAGTTAGATCGTTAAAGTCTAGAAAACATGTACAAACCCTTTGTAAGACCCACTTACACCCAAACGAAACTGCAGATCACTATCTGTTACACTGTTTACTTTATACCGAACATCGACAATTAATGCTGGATGGAATTTCTGCCACTGGATACACAAACATACATGATGTTAATTCCACTCTATTAATGTAGGCTGATCTTTGCAATTGAACAAAACTATAGCATGCCTCTGTTGTAATTATGTAAAGGAGTCCAAGCCATTCAATTAGTTAAAATATTGGTATACTCTTCTTTATGGAAATCAGTCATTGTTTATTATTATGTATAGTTAACTTTAATCTAAAACTGGTTTTGATATATGTTCGACCACACGAGTAATTGATATAAAACCCAAGTCTTCCAGTCAGCCAGGTTATCAATTTCACCGTATATGACCATGGAAATGTATATACATATTTTGCCCATTGATTTAACTGCTGCACTGCATCAACATGTTTATGTTGTGTAAAACTTCTTAATTGGGAAGCAATATGAGCTATGTTCACCGTTCCCATAGAAATAACAGCTTTAACAAAATACTTCGGTCTCAATTTTAAGGAATGAGAGCTTTGTGTTTGGGTCAACACAGCGTTCATACTAAGATCGACTAACTTATTTTACAGACTACTTAGCCTCGTTCTGAGTAGTTTCTGTGATGGCAGATTGTTCTGCATGACGCAAGCCATTATGATTTTTTTCAGCTTTAGATTGGACGGCCGCTTATTAAAAACCGACACATCTCATCTGTGGAACGCTTTAGTCCAATTAGGTCAAGACATCTTGTAGAAAATCTCGCATAAATTCTGATTACGTGCTGATCAAATCCTTAATCTCTGTTTATAACATACTGAGATGTTGGTGTTGAAAGGTTTTAGCATTGACTTAAATAATCGGGTATGGTGGAATTATCTCCCATCGTATTTTATATGTCCGTTTCTTGGTGAGACTTGCGTTTGCTAATTGTTCTTGTTGGTAAGTATGACAGACAGAGTAGGGTAAAAGGTTTCTGTATTCTGTTGACGTAGATGACCGTCAATCTCTTTCCATCTTGACACTAATTTTCGGTTTAAAGGATTTGCAATGAATTAGTGTGCTATGTATTAAAAGCATTTCTTGTCTCGTGTGATTGAATGCTATACACAATTAAACAGCAGATACTACTTGCGAAGCCAGTCTGATCATAGACTCCCATTGAATCATTGACACCGTTTCCATTTAATTCGAACTAATATAAAGTTCGAGGTGAAGCCGATTTTAATGAACTAATGGCTGTAACTATAGGTAATCCATCGTAGTTTGTTCAAAACTGAGTTCCTTTAGGGTGCAATAGACTATATATATATATATATATTTTTATAAATGAAGAGAGAAAAATTTGCTTGCCTGCACCGGGATTCGAACCCGGAACCTTTGGATTACAAGCCCAACACTCTACCGACTTAGCTACGGAGGCTCACAATAGAATGCTTCCCGAATTTTAACCCAGTGAAGACTGCATTTCTCTCTCTACAGTAAGCACTGACACAGGGATGCTAAACTAGCATCTTTTTATCTTGATATTACTCACAATTGGTTTTTGCTCTCGTTAATCCGAAAGCCTGGTTCTGGCATACATATATATTTTTTTATAAATGAAGAGAGAAAAATTTGCTTGCCGCCACCGGGATTCGAACTCGGGACCTTTGAGTTACAGGCCCAACACTCTACCGTCTGGGCTGCGGAGGCTCACGATAGAATGCTTCCCGAATTCTAACCATTTGAAGACAAATAGTTTCAATATGAGCGAAACAAAACATAGACAAGTTATTGGTATTAAGTGGTGTGTAGGTGGTATGACATAGTTGCAAAACAGTATTCTCGCTAATTCTGGAAGTTAACCACTAATTTAGAATATGTTCGAGAATCGACAAATACACTGTGGGTCCCCATCGAAAGTCGCAGAGAGACGCTCACCGTTTTGAACCTGCCAAGTTGTATCGATTCCATTCAGATACTTCTGGGAAAAGATATTTTGAAGGAAGTGTTAACAATGACGACGCCAAGGTAAAAAAAACTCGAGTCAGCTTTAGACCCCTTTGGAGCGTATATTACAACTGGGTAAACACAGTATGGAGTACAGATGAAATATTAGCGGATATTGGCAGCATCGTGTCACAGTGGTGCACTAAGCTGATAAACTGACTCCAAAATGAATCCTGTTTTACAAATAATACAAGGACGTCTAAATCTATTGATAGTATCAGTTTTTTAACATCGTGCAATATTTCTTCCTTTTTTTCATGACGGCAATGCCCAATTATAGCTGTTTGTTATTCCGGCTTGGCCAATTTCTGATGATGTTTGTAATTCCGGCTTAGGTGATTTTTGCTTAAAGAAATGAAAACGTTGTGTCCAAATACATAATAAACCGTGCAACCGAAGACCGTTGATCTTAAGTGGGGGCTTAATGTTTTATAACTGTGGCCATTCAGTATGTCAACCAAATGATTTCGTGATCGTGAACGAAACGTTCTCGATCAAAAAATTTAATAACGATCTAACTTTCCGAATGACATCATTGCATTTTTTTTGTATTAGCTGAAATGTCAAATAAGGATGTCTATGAGGGGAAAGTCGTGACGAATTTGTATCAACAGAATTGAAGTATATTTGTTTGTAGTCATACGTTAAACATCTATTATTGCAATTCATTTATTTCCTTATTTGGGGTTCATCGCCATACTCGTCCACCTTTGATATTGTTAAGCTGGTCAAAAATGGATATCTTATTATTCTATATACAAGAAATTAGTAAATTATGATTCTAACCAATTTAAGTGTTGTGGCGAGTACCATCCTATATAGACACGATTTACTCCAAATATATGTTACACTCAGGCGGACGTTACTGACAAGACGACTTTGCATTGCACATGTTTGGTGGAAAAATCTTGTAATAAACTAAAATTCAACTTCCCAATTTTCCAAATCTATCATTTTCTGCCCATTATAGACTTACCTTGGTTAACTGAACTCAAACAGTTCATACAATGATGACCGTAATGTCAATGGGGTCCTGTGACGGTGTCTCCATGTTTTCTTACTTTAAACCATAGCTTAAAGTGGTGTCAAATAATTACTAAGGTACGTAGTAAAATATGTCGTGAAATGTTATTGTAGCGACAAAAACACATGACTTCTGCCTAATTATTTGATAAATTCTTTTAAACAAAATAACGTTTTGAAATACAACCATTGTTATTTGGACAGCACCTTATTGCCTTTATCGGAGAAATGTTCCCAAATTTAAATAGGTCAGACATAACCGGATACGAAATTAAATTTTAGGACTTAACACACCAGATCCCAGACGTCCCTTGGTCTTCAGAGACAAATTAGCCGGGTCTTCTAAAACATTCTATTCCAAGACTGTCACAATCCACCTTTGAAAATAATTGGATTGTCCTTCGCGACAGAACAGCTAACATTGTATGAAATAAATTGTTATCGGTGGTATCAAATTCCTTCCTGGAAAAAGTGGTTATGAATCCTATGTAAATAGATTCTGATGTTTTTACATAAAAAGAAATTGGACATGACTCAGAGGAACTGTTTACAACACAAGAGCCCTTAATCGGTCATTTTTTGTTATATGTATTGTACTTTGTCAATCGATATCATACCAAAATGGAATATTATGG
Source organism: Cryptochiton stelleri (assembly GCA_031471745.1). Lineage (NCBI taxonomy): Eukaryota > Metazoa > Mollusca > Polyplacophora > Chitonida > Mopaliidae > Cryptochiton > Cryptochiton stelleri. The sequence continues at coordinate 13,432 of JAUELC010344892.1, forward strand.
CAAAGGTCTGGCTAGCTTATACTACTGATTTTATCACACTTCCTTTTTTATCTCTGAATGCAGATAGCGGCAGAAGCTGCATTGACAGTAATTACTACTATTAGTGGCGCCTAGGGCGTGGGGGCCCCCAATTCAAATACTAGTTAACTCCTAATAGAAACCCATAAATACTTGGGCCAGCCATGGTGCTACAACCTTAAATCCAAAGTAATATAATTGAGACAAAGCTATGTTGTAATAAGCTGAAGTTGGTATTCCAGTGATGTCGGCGCTTCTCAATTGTCCTATCTGACGGCGTGCCAGCCCAATAGTTGAGAGAAACTACCCTCTACACCACTGGAAACAAACAATGACAAGCTACAATACAGGCCCATGGCGCAAAACATAATGCTATTCATCAGACGAAGTGTGGAATTTACAGTACAACACTCCACAACAATCTTCTTGTTTCTGCCCCTTAATTCAGATAACAAATGGGCAATACACATGTTAATATATAGTTTTGTTTTTGTTTGTTCTCTTTCAGAAACTTTATTCAAGAAAGAAAAATAGATATTGAAATATATACATACGGAAGACCAACCTCCTCTGGATTGAAAAACAATGTTATCACAGTGGAGAAGAGGAGCAAGGATGAACTAAACATGTAAGTAGCGTTATTTCATTAAATATGTACAAAAGTATCACCAAAAAGGACACTCTGCAGTGCCAAAGAAAGTAAATGAACGTTTAATATGCATGACAAGGAAAGATTTTAATTTGGAATGAATATCGACTATTTCGCACCCCGTTTTAGCGGGGGAGTTCAACAGAACAGTTCGCGATAAACATTCATGACTACCCCCCCCTACCCACAGAAAGTAAAAATTATCAGGTAAAGGATGAACTTGACCAATGTACCACAACTTACTTAACAAAAGAGAATGAATAAGTAGAGATTTGCCCCTAAAAGAAAGAGATCGACCTTTCCTCATATCAATAACATTGTTCACTTTTACAAGTATTGGAGACCAATTTACATCGTATACAGATGCTAATCACTGAACCATTGAATACCATAAGGTTTGTCAATACAAGTTGCCCAGCGCCCCAACCACAGCCCAACAGTCTTATTCATATTAGGCTTGGAACCAGTGGCCAAGTCAGACTGATTGCATAAATTTAGCACTGAAAAAACAGAATTACGGGAAATTAAGATATACAATTGATATCATCTGCATATGCATTCATTTAGAAATAAAACCAGCCAGGTAAACTAAAACCGGAAACAGAAGAATCAGAACGCATTTTACATAATAAGGGTTCTAAAGATAAACATACAAAAGAGGGGTAAAGGGACAGCCTTGATGCACCCTCCGCGAAAGGGCAAAGGGGTTCGATACAAAGCCGTTAACTAAAACTGAACTGAACGAATTGTTGTACAAAAGAGCAACCCACCGAATGAACGATTGGCCAAAACCAAAAGAAGATATAAGTTTAAAAACATAATGATGAGAGACCCAGTCAAAGGCCTTCTCATTATCTAAACAAAGGAACAAACCAGGCAAATCTCTTTGAGTAACATAATCAAGAAAAGAACGTAATAAATCAGCATTGTCAATAATGGAACGCCCTGGCACTGAACAGGTTTGATTTAAGTGAATTAAGGATGACATAACGGAAAGTAAACGGTTAAATAAAACTTTAAAAATAATTTTACAATCACAATTTAACAAAGAAATGGGACGCCAGAAATTTTAATTTTCAGCATTAGCTGGGTCCTTGCAAATTAACGTAATGTAAGATCATCATTGGGAGTGGAAAGTTCCCCCATCCCGAAACAAGAATTGAAATATTGAACTTAATCGGTTCCCAAAATATCCAAGAAATGAATATATAACTCCTTGGGGAGACCATCGGGGCCAGGAGAGGAGTGGTCCTTCATACCCTTAAGGGCTCGAAGGATTTCCTCCTCAGTGAACGGACCCTCGAAAGCCTTACTTTCGGAGTCCGATAAAACCGGTAAATCAGACAAAAAAGAATCCATAACTAAATCATCACAAGTTTCAGAAGAAAATAATTGAGAATAAAAATCGTGACAACCAGAAAGTAAGGAGTCAATATCATCAACCATTTTATTGTTTATTAATAGAGACGAAATTTCTTTTTTGGTAGCTTTGGATTTCTCCAAATTAAAAAAGTATCTAGAAGGAAAATCATCGAAATTAAAATGCTTAGCTTTTGAACGAATAAAAACGCCAGAATTATAAGAAGAGAGTAGTTTATTTAACTCAATTTTAGCAGAAGCTAAGGAAACTGAATTCAAAGGGTTCGAATCAAATTCCGAAATAGCATTCTGAACCGAACGAATTTCAGAATGCTTTAATTTTGATAAACGGGAAGAATGGTTAATGATAAGACTTTTAATTGCACGCTTGTATTCCTCCCACCACTGATGAGTGTAATCAGCAGAGTCGGAATACAGCGTGCACAAATCAAGGAAATCAATTTTAAATAAAGGATCGTGCAAAACAGAAACGTTACAGTGCCAATAACCAGGACCGGAGACCGATGCTGGCAAATTAGATAAAGATAAATTAACGAAAAAATGATCAGAAATAGAACAAGGAGTGATATTCGAAGACTGAACATATTTCAAAATAGACTCAGAAATAAAGAAACGGTCAAGTAAACAAGAAACAGAGGAGCTAGACCAAGAAAAAGCAGGCAAATTAGGAAATAAATGTCTGTATATATCTACCAAATTATATTGTTTACAAATGGAAATTAAAGTTTGGGAACCGTAGAGGCCCAATGTTGGGTTGCCTCCAATTTTATCCGTATCGGACTTAAAAATACAATTGAAGTCCCCACCCATAACAAGGGGGCGACTTGAGTTCATATGTAAATAAAGACTATTGAAAAATATGGCTCGTTCAGCTGGCCTGTCTGGAGCGTAAACACAAAGTAAATGAAACTTAACATTGTTGATTGTGACATCACAGGCAATTAAACGGCCGGCTTTATCTTTAAAAGTTGATTCTATAATTACAGACAAATTAGGCTTAAATAAAATCCCAACCCCCCTAGAAAAATTAGAGCCATGTGAAAAAATTGCTTTCCCCCCCCATTCCCTAGCCCAAACGCCCTCATCAAAATCGGTAACTAAATGGGTTTCTTGCAGTAAAGTAATATCAAATTGTTTAACAGAAAGATAAGTAAATAAATTATTCCTTTTTGTTTGGTCTCGAAGACCATTACAATTTATCGTATGAAAATTAAGAGAACTCATTGTACAAAATATAATTAATGAAGCAAAAAGAAGAAAACATAAACCTACAGGCCGCAAGCGACCTGTGGTTGTCGGAGTCGTATGTCCATATATTGGGGAAAGGCAGTGCGGAATCTTTTTCGAATACATTGTTGTTAGTGTAGGAGGACATGGAAAAGATGTTACTTACGGCGGGCTTTTCCACGGCGGCTTGAAGTTGGTGAAGGCCGCCTCTTGCGGAGCTCCGCCGTATCCATGTCCTCTGCTACCGGTGTGGATGGTTTGTTGAAGAGTTCCTCGTCCGACATGACATCAGGCGGTGGTGCCTGGTGCTTGGCCTTCGGTGTCACGGGTTTAGCTGAGGTCCTGGCAGGGGCGTTGTCCGGGGTCCTGGTAGGGTTTTTTTCCGGGGTCCTGGCAGGGGCGTTGTCCGGGGTCCTGGTAGGAGGTTTGTCCGGGGTCCTGGTAGGGGATTTTTCCGGGGTCCTGGTGGGGGATGGCGATTTCCTCCTTGCCGATGTTGGGGGCACTGGAGGCGGAGATTCGTCCACTACCAATCCCTCTGGGTCCGGTGATGAAATTGGGGACGGCAGAGGGGTATGCTCTGGCGATGATCTTACTTCCACCTCTACCTCCAGAGGGACAGAGGCAGCAGCCGCGTACGTTCCCTTTAAACTAATACAGTCAATAGAATTATGTATAAAAGAGTGACAGTGTTTGCATGGGATGGCATTGCAATCCTTACGAATGTGCCCAAAGGAACTGCACCTTAGGCACAATGGGGGTCTTCCGCCTACTGTCAAGAGAAAGGGAAAGGATCCTATTAAACCGGTGTACGGCAGCTTTTCGAATTGCATCGGGGACACCGACAAACGCACCTCTCGAACACCGGTCTTTATGCCAGTTTCCTTATGTACGGCAAAGGTTTGAGACTTAACACTACCGAAGACGGAAAAATATTCCTCAACCGCTTCGTCGGCCACAACATAAGGAAGCCAGTGCACTCGGGCAGTAATGTCCCGCTTAAAAAAAGATGAAAATGTTACCTGAGTATTAAATTCCTTAACAAAAACCGGCTGTGTTTGAACTGTAATCCCGTAAGGAATGTCCCCAGTAAACGTCACATAGAGGTCCCTTGATCCACGGAGCTGTCCAATGGCTTCCAACTCCTCTCTCCGGACCTTGAAACGGTACTCCAGGAAGGCGGCGAGGTGAAGAACAAAATCTCCGCGTGCCGGTTCATCCATGTGAACACGAACGGTGCGTCGCACCCGGTCCTCCATCACAGTAGGCATCGTCGAACAAGGGAGGGTAAGAAATATGGCGGCGCCCGAAACTTACCCCCCTGGAAACGGGGCGGACTATGCCAGAAAAAATTTACTCAATCGCAAACTCGTATCAGATACTACACTTGGAGCTTAGCCAAAAGGCCGAGAAGCGATAGCTAACTATGGTGGTGTACCAAAAGCCCATAAATGCATGCTTGCCTAACTGTTTCCGCTTTACACACAACGTAAATCGTACGTTGCGCTTGTGTATGTGCCGATTATCAACAACAATTGGTGGCTGGGCTATTGGGCTGTTTAGAGAAGAGGCCAGGTCGATTATTACCAAGTAGTGACAAATGCTGTAGCGTGAACATTTTTACAATTTTTATATATTATACATGTTAGTTAATCATTGCTCCAATCCTCATTTCTCCAATCCTCAGCACCAGAGGTTATACATCAAATCGAGAAATTAAATAAACTGAAAAGGACATACATTAGTATTTAAAATTTCACGGTCAAGGAATAAAACTTTTCATTTTAGATGTCAAAATTTAACAAATATGATTTTTCGAAATATTTCAATTACAATAAATTTAAATTACATTTTGTCATATACACCGATCTGTTTAAGAACTGTACAAGAGACTGAAGAACTGTCGCCTAATATTGGCGAAGTCTACACAGTCAAGTAGTATGTGTTCGATGTCGTGAAGGCAGCCACAAATTACACGCTTCGGCTAGAAAACACTTTTTAGTGAGGTGACTGACCAATACTACATCCCGTTAAAACAGCTTGGTCCTTTTAAGACATTCCATGGGAATACAAATTAGGTCCAATGGCAGGCTGTATGTCGTTGCGTTTATTCTGGGCACCCTGATACCATACACACTGCCAAAGTTTAAATATGTATTTAGAAATTTTGGGCTTAAGATCTCTACAATATATTTGGGATTTAGAAATGGGCTTGTTGAGTGCAGCTTTCGCTTCTCTGTCCACCACTGTGTTTCCAGGGATACTCATATGACAAAGCATCTAGCAGAACAACAGTTCTGCTCCATATTTTTTTCTTAGCGCATTATGCCTGTACGACTCATCAAACACATACTGGTTGATTATGTGGACCTCGCCACTCTCAAGCGACAGTTTTACACAATCTCCTGTATGAACGATTTGTTTCACAGCATTGCGGGTGGCAATGTTGTCATCAGATTTCTTAAACAGATCGATGTGTATCACAAAATCTAATTTAAAATTGTTGTAATTGAAATATTTTTAAACATCATACATGTTCAATTGATATATCTGAAATGAAAATGATTTATTCCTTGACATTTTTATAATTTTTAATCCTTTTCAGTTTATCTAATTTCTACTTTTGATGTATAACCTCTGGTGTTGGGTATTGGAATAATGATTAACCAACTGTTAGTACGATATATATATATACAAAATGTAAAATGTTCACGCCACAGCGTAGCTGAAATACCGCTGAATGTGGCGTAAAACACCAATCAATCAATCTAAGGGCATTATATAATGGACATATAAGGAGAAAATGATACTCATCTTCAATAGCGTTACAATTTGACCATTTCCTTTCATTCGTTGGGGTTTTGTTTGGCTTATTCCAACTACCAACTTCTATCATAAGCCTGTGAGAAGATGTCCGGAACCATGTTGAAGAGCCTCGAAAATGTTTAATAGTGATTATTTGTAAATATGGCTGTAATTCAAAACTGGTTATTTCAATATAAAATACACCTCTTGTTTCTTTTAATCGAAACATCCAGTTTTGAACAAAATTGTCAACTTCTCACATTCAACAACCAATTAATTCTATCGTAAAACAGTTTTCATATAATAAGATGTATACAGCCTTTATATTTTTTCGTTCATCTGAGTTCAGTATTTTAACCAATACTTTACAATCATGAATAATATGGTAGTATGCACGGCCTTTCTGCCAAGCTCATCGTAAACTATGTCATGTTGGGTACTTGTTTACACAGGCGTTGATACATAGGCATGGTTGTGTATAATTATACTGTTTTATCTATTTCATTAAGCTGTGGATGCTGGGGATGGATTTTAACATGGTTGTTATTGGTGTAGGACAACTCCAACTGTTTAGGATGTGTATCACTGCTGTAGTATTCTTGTAAGATTACACAAATCTAAGTGGTGTCTGATTGCAAGTTTATGGTAATTATTTATGTTAATTCTTTTGTTGAGCTAGTTCAGGTAACTGGTATAAAGGAAGTGTTTCCTTTAACCAGGGCTTTTAGATGTGCCACTATTCTAACATTACCAGCCGGTGCTCAAATCAATAGAGCTAGAATGCTGTTGTATTTATTAATTCTCTCTCGCACGCACACACGCAATCATTTAAACATAACCATTAATATGTCAAAACATATTACACAACAACCCATTACATTTGAAATGTCTAAAAGATAAGGAAGCAATAACAAAACTCCGAATAGGTCTATATTTGTAAATTTCGTTATTTCTTCAAGCAGAGGTATTCATAAGAAGAAAAGGTAATGGTCCGGGTCTTACACAAATAGCTATAAAATATATTTTGTGGAGATTATATATATAATTCTAGTCAAGATATACACTCCGGTTCACTTACACACACGTACACACGCACGCGATCACAGGCAGGCATACTTAAATGCTCACTTAGTAATACATGAAGAATACCCTCGCAGAATTATCTGCTTGTCCTAAGAATCGACTCAGAGAAGCAACATGTTCGCCGTGGGTTGCATCCCGTGACGGGTGATAATGATATCCGGGTGTCTGAGGAACGTTTTGACTGGCACTAAGGTGCTGCAGTCATCTGGCCTCAATACGTCACTTAGGCTCAATATTCTTCGAAGACGGGTGGTCAGGTTGGCCCGGTCTGATCAATCGGCTTGTCACGCTGAACCATGCTATGATCCATT
>JAUELC010344893.1:0-13727 GCA_031471745.1 Cryptochiton stelleri
AAAACGACCACCTGCTACAGCCGGAGTCACCTCATGCGACTCCATCATATACCTGTGGTCCTCTGGGGGGCTCAAATCATTACGGTAATCTGATAATCCTAATACAGGGAAAATCCAAAATTATGGAGGGAAATTTATCTCTTCGGTTGAAAAAAAAAATCAATTTAGACCTATAAAAAAGAGATTAAACTATATCCGTACGTATGAAACATTACACATTCATATATTTGTAGATTTCTGAATTAATACCAAACATATTGTGATAACAAGTTGCTTGGCCTGTCAGTTGATATTGATATTGCTTATAGGGTTCACAAGCTCAGGAAATGTAAATCACAATGCCAAATTTGTGAATTCAAGGTTGTTTTGTTGTTCAGTGAGAGTGTTTATGTTGATTCAGATGTAAGGACGTATGGACATACATGACGATGACAAGACCCCTTGTCAATTATTGGCAGAGGGGTAAAAAGTCAGGTAATGAAATCTTACCGTTTTTTGCGTCTAGATTCCCACACAGTGCCCCTTAAAGAGGGGTCAGCTCCACTACGTAATATCTTGTGACAGGCCTTAGTGTCCCCTCTAATGACACAGTGAAATAAAGCAGTCTGGGAGGACTTGTTCATCACATTTATCTACAACAGAGAAATGTTAACAGTTGTGATTTCGTACTACATCCAAATTGTGTCTTTCTGTCTGGAAGATTATTAGTTATTGACGTTTTCAGTCTCTAGGTGAAGTGGTGTACGAGCTAAGAATGGTCATATAAGTTTGTAAACTGTATGAAAAACGTCAATAATGAATTCATTATCCGGGTGAATTTTTTAAAATTTAAACAAGTAAAAAATATACTTTTGTTTGTTTTTTAACATATGAGGGTGGTGTACTCCATCAGTAAATAACCACACTAACACAACCATAAAATATGAAGTGTTTTGCTCTGTTGGAAAAATAATGTTACTCCAGTGCTAAATAAAGACAAGCATGACAAGGGAAAATGAAGCCAGAGCTTAATTTGGCTACAGCTTTCTTTGGACTATCTTGTCTAATGTCCGACTAGATAACTTGACAAGCGTACAACTAAATTCTGGGTTAATTTAAATTTTTGATCATGTATTGACTTTTCTTGAACAACAACGATTTCCTTTTATTTTGAATTCACTGGAATTTAATACTCCCATTAAAACTGAATTACAAAATGTAAGCTAATAAAGGTTTGATTGATTGATTAGCGTATACTTATATTATAGCAACGTTGTGGCGTAAACAAAGGGAGGCACTGCCTTATTTGTTTGCTTGTTTGCTTGGAGTTTTACATTTCTACCCCTTCAGATTATTTCATCTGATGCTGTTCTAGCCCAAAGTGTAAAGGAAACCATCCACACTGTTATAGGCAACAAAGAATGACAAGATACAAGACCTTCACGGGACGTAAGACATGGTGCAACATGGCATCGTATGCAAATTTACAGTACAGGCCAAAATGGTTTTGTCAGTGCGTTGGTCTTTGCTCAGTGAGCACCAGGGTCAGAAAGCTCCCATAGCTCGCCCGGATAAAAGGATAGCTCTTTCACAGTATTACAAGTGTTGTGAGCAAATTTGTACTGGTATAGGTGTTGATTCATTGATTCATGTTCAACACTCATGAGTATTTCACTTATATGACGGTGGTGTACTCCTCGGTAAATAGCCACACTTACACAAACCCTAAAATGTGAAGTGTTTTGCTCTGTTGGAAAATTATTATTCCTCCAGTGCTAAGTTAGACAGCATGCCTACTTCAGAACATGCTAGCCTTAGTCAGAAGGCTGCTGGTAAAGGGAGACAACACCTAATTTGTGGCACGTACTCAATATCTAAAATTTAAAAAAAACAAACCAATACCTCTACATCTTTCCTAGAGAGAAAATAATTCAGAAAGTCTGTTTTAATGAGGAGAGGTTTTGCAGCCTCTATTGGATTATAATCGGAGCACGGAGACAAATCATCCAGAAATTCACAGTCATCTGACAAAGACACGTCACATAACGACAACAAAGGGGAATTATGGTGGCTGTCAACAGCGTTCACATTGGCACCGTTTTCGGCCAGTAGTCGTAGCAATCCAATCTCCTGACCAAATATGGCCGTTCTGTGAAGTGAAGTCATTCGATATTCATCAGTCAAATTAGGATCAGCTCCATTGCCTGGAGAATAGAGGAAAGAAAATGCAGATGTAAGAATGTAAATTTGATATTGGAATAAACAATGCAAATGTATGGGTTTTTTAAAATCATATTTACTTATTTATTTTTCTACAATACATTTTTTTTTTTTTAAATAAAAATAAAATTATAAAAAATTTAACAAAATGAAAAATAAATATGTGTAAAGTCGTCTTTCCATTGCCATTTCAAATTAAAAACTTGACAAATTTATAAATAATTTGTATGTTTCTAAACTAAACTTACCTTCCATTGACTAATGCACTTTCGCAATTATAATTGCTATACTAAAGAATTCAAACGAAAACCCTCCTCTGGACCCTCACTCACTCTCGATATCTGCGCAGAACAGACTGTGCACTGCCTATTAAGTCTTTAGCAACAGACAAAGGACGCTCTAAGCGAGGAGGAAGGGTGGGCCATACCGTCAGTAGAAGGTAAGTTTAGTTTAGAAACATACAAATTATTTATAAATTTGTCAAGTTTCTTTCACAATAAACTTACCTTCCACTGGCTAATGCACTAGAATACCACACCAAGGATGGAGGGCAGAGCTAGCTAACCCAATAAGAGATGGTTCCAGAGGAACAAACTCCTGACATTCGAACTCAAGGTATTTGCAAACCTTTAAAACGAACGAAAGGGAGCAACAACCAAATAAAGAAAGTTATGAAACTCAAAAACTAACGTCAACATACCTCCCAATAAAATACGAGCAAACCGTCTACCGGCCACTCGCTGGGACCCTGGTAACCGCCTGCGCTGCCACAAAAGGTCCTAGAGATTGTACGTCGTCTCGCACCAGCGTCTTGTCTCGGAATGAATAACCTTCTACGGCTCGCCCTTATAGGCTAAGATCTAGCCAAATACATGGCCAAAGCTCTAACTGGGCACATCAAACAATCTGTCTCCAAACCCGGAGACAAAGACCCCGATAAAGCTGGTATCGTACACTCACGAGAGAAAAAATCATTGACACTCTGCTTCTTAACCCCAAACTCCGGAATCATAACCAAAGATACAGACGACTAATCCGGAGGATATCTAATCGATCTCTCGTCCAAAGCATAAATACCGGAGACACGACCCGCTGAAGCAAAAGCCATAAAAAATGCACGCTTGTAAGACAGCCACTTAAACTCCGCCATGTCCAACGGCAGGCCGGACAAAAACCTGACCACTAGCGATAATCCCACTGAGGAAGTCGCGGCGTCCTAGACGCACTAGAAATCTTAAAAGACCTTACTAGCGCTGAGAGGTTACGATCCGCTCCAATATCCACACTCGTGGAAAGATGGATAGCTCTTGTAATCGCAGAGCGATAACTGTTGACAGTTGAAGGCTTAAACTGCCTCTCCTGTAACAGATACAATAACAAAATCTGCTATCTTTTGAACAGAGGCAGTGGTTGGGGATACATCATTCCGACCACACTAGTCTTAGAACACCTTCCACTTGGACTGATAGACTGCTGTCATAGATTCCCTAGTGGATTCTACCATTCTCTATGCAACCTTCCAAGAAAAGCCTGCCTGAGGGAGCATGTCAAAATTCGGAATGCGATTTGCGTTCCGTAGGAAGGAGTGGGTATACCATGACGACCGTTCACTTCTACTTCTAACGTTCGTGTTCGAGCCTTCAGGTTCGGAAAGTTCCACATTAACAGCTCTGAACGGGCCTCCGACCAATCGGTTCCGAACGGTCATAAACGGAACGGCCATAAAAAGTATTCATCAAAATCCCATGTATAAAGTTGGCGTCAGACGGAGTCTTACCAGAATTCAAGTGTCAACAGGTTTCGCCCCATCTCCTATAGAAGGTCCTAAAATATCCTGGAAGGTAACGCACGACCCGGAAAGCCTTAAGATTTCCCCAACATAAAGTTGGAGTTCTGGAAATTTAGTCAAAATCATGCTTTCTCTTTCTGACATTGGCGGAATGTCCAAGCCTAAAAAACTACCTATTAAGTAATTTCGCTAAATAATTTTGTGATAACTATGAATAATTTCGTTAATGAATTTTGTGATATACATGATTAATTTGATAAACGATTATTGGTGCATGTCTAGTTTAGTCAATATCAGTAAATTTGAAAAGATATAAAAAAGTTAGAAAAATGCTGATTTTGCAGTAACAACAACCTTCAACAATGCATGAAAAAAGCACTATCGATATGCAGATAGAATACACCCATGTCTTAATAATATCAAAATATGGTTCCAACATGTCGCAAACAGATCCACCAACGCCGTCTCCCAAGTCTGAGATATCCCTCTGAATATCTCCGGATGTAACTGCCATTCTGTCGGCATAATCTGATTCCGCCTGGACAAATAATCTGCCAGCACATTGAGTCAGCCCTGAATATGACGAGCCCGACACACTATGCTGTTTGCCCAGTATAATTTGAATAGCCTCCACGTTAACTGAAGCAGCTGTGGAGATCTTGTCCCTCCCTGCTTGTTTATGTAAGCTACCACTGTCGTGTTGTCCGACACTATCAACAGACTTGACGCACAAAGATCCGGCAAAAACGCCCACATCGCCCTGATAACAGCTTCGAACTCGAGTACATTTATGTGATACGACCGAACACCCCGCTTACTGACCTGGAGTGCAGGTGGGCTCCCCAGCCCTCCAAGGAGGCATCGGGGAACAAACTCACCGTTAATTGAAACGGGCTCAACGAGACTCCCTGTAACACATTGTCTGGTTGGAGCCACCTACTCAGCCACTGTCTGACACTCTGCGTCAACACAACGCGTGGGTTCAGAGCACGGACACGCCAACAAGCATTGGAGTAGACTTGTACCGGTCTGAGACACAATCTCCCGCATGCAGTCACGCTTTGAACAGATGTCAGAAGACCCAACAGTGATGCAAACTGAAGTGCCCTGCACTCCGAAAGTTGCAACATCCTGTGCACCCCTAATTGAATCTTCCACCACCGCTCCTGAGGTGGGAACGCTCTGAACTGGACCATATCATATTTTATTCCTAGATATACTTGAGTCTGCGCCAGCACCCTGTCTGACTTGACCTCGTGTGGAATATAACCCAAACCGAGTAGTAGGTTTCGAACAAAATCTGTGTCCAACACAAGTTGACACGGGTCCTTGTTCTGTAACAGGGAATCGTCAAGATAAAAGTGGTATCTGATACCCTTGCTGTGGACCAAACCCGCTACAGGTGCAAACACCCTGGTGAACACCCAAGAAGACGACGCCAGGCCGAATGGAAGCTCCAGAAACTCGAACCTCCTGAGGCTCACAGAGAATGGGAGGAAACTGACAAAACGCTTGTGAATTGGGATTTGTAAATAGGCATCTCTCAAATCCAGCGAAGTGGTAAATTCGCCGTCCAAATAGAATTGAATTATTTCATCCGGAAATGAGGCGGCTTGGCTAGGATCATGCGTGTCTATAGAGAATTCTTTTTAGAGACCAAAAACACAGGGGAGTTGAACCCATGTGACTGATCTGCCACTGGAAGTTCTCATACAGCGCCCTTGTCTACCAAGACCTACACCGAACTCAATAACTGGCGACAATGATCGTGAGACATCGGAATGCGAGACTGAATGGGATTTACCACCAGCAGAGGAACCATAACTAAATCCAGCTTGTAACCGTGTCTGAGCGTCAGAACCACCCAAGATTCCGCTCCGATCACGTGCCAATTCTGCCAAGAGAACCCTAGTCTTCCTCCAAACAAACCGGAACCGGAAACCAAACCTGAAACGGAAGCCAAATCGGAACCGGAAGCCAAACCGGAACCCGAAGCAGAAACGGAAGCGGAAGCCAAACCGGAAGCGGAAACCACACCAAACCGGAAGCCAACCCAGAACCGGAAACAAAACCGGAAGCGGAAGACAACCTGGAACGGAAGTAAACACAGAAACGGGAGCCAACCTGGAAGCGGAAGTCAAACCGGAACCAAAACAAAAGCCAAACCGGAAGCGGAAGTCAAACGGGAAGTGAATGAAGCCACCGGAAAAGGACTCCCATCAGCATTGGCCTCAACCGAAAACTCATGAACCGGAAACCGCTGGTCCAGCCAAGCATGATAACCTGGCAGCTGTCGACCTGAAGGAGATAGGCATCCTCCACATCTAAACGTTGAAGACAGTAAAGACTGCCTTAAACGGAATCGGAAATTCCTGCTCAATTTTACTGGAAGCACCAACCGAAAATTGCTGAGATACCAGGTGGTCCCGACCGGATGTCCTAAATTGAACATCCGGACAGCCTGTAGTTGCCATTAACCGTCGAAAAGGAAACTCATCCGTGCGCTTCCCAGAAGTCGACGGGCATACAGAAACAACTCTCTGCCTTATGCGAGGAGCCAAACCCGGACTCACCGGACTAGGCAAACGTGTCACCCCCTCAGCCACAGTCTTGGAAACACGATGTACAGATGTAGTAAACACATTAGTACCCGGCTCAGTACTAACATTCACTATACAAAGCCGGGTTAAAATTATCTTGACCCTGGCCTGCATAGCCAATAGCTGAACGGCTGACATCGTTGTCCGCCCAACCTTCACACTCCTGGCAACGGCTCCTTGTTGTACAAATCACTTGCCCACGGCAATCCAGGCAGCACATATGGTAATCCCAATCAGGCTTGGGTCCTCCACACAAACAACACTTGATAGCCATCCAAAAGTCTGAAAAACTTCTCTTATCTCTCTAGCAAAAAACAAAAGCGACCTTCAAGCTTGCTTGAAGAATTTTAATAGGAAGTGCGCAACCGGTTTCACGCATATGTCATCACTGAGTGAGGGTCCAGAGGAGGGTTTTAGTTTGAATTCTTGAGTATAGCAATTCTAATTGCGAAGTACATTAGTCAGTGGAAGGTAAATTTATTGTGTAAGAAACATATATATTTGTGAAATTGCGTAGTAAGTAGAAAGTGAGTAGTGTGGGCTAATACATTTCCACTTGCCTGGTTTCCACCACCCCAACTGGTGGAGTACATTACAGTAAAACCAAACACTCCAAGGAACTTCAGAAATAGACAATACGTTAGAAAAAAGAGCTTGATTTGAGGTGTGTGGTTCTTGAACGTTTAGTGCACAAATTTAAATACCAATGTGCTAAATCAATACGCAGTCTAAGAAAACACTTCCTGACCATGCCTCTCTCCCCCCCCCCCCTACACACATCCCTTACTGAATTAAGAACATTTATCTCACCTTCGGGATCAGTGAATCCTGTGTTTTCATATGGGTTCTCCTCATCAGCATAATTTTGGTTTCCATAGATGTGATTGGCTTCATCCTCCTTACGTTTTTTGTCCCTCAGAACCTCACAGACTGCATCATGGATGAATATATACTGGGCCTGAAAGACAACATGCTCATAATAATAATAAGATACTAGGACAGTACAGTCAAATTAACAATTTGGTCTTCCCTGTAACCCCAATAAACACTAGAAACTACTATGGTATACAATAATTTATATATTAAGATCACTTTAATATTCATCCCAGTTCTTCTTACATTATATACCAATACAGAGTTTGAAAAAATTTTATTCAAGGTTTTTTTTCAAGGATTTTTTAGGACAATAAAATAAATTTTCCAGGACCTTTAATGGTGTTACAATCCACACCTAACTGTTGTCTATGTTAAAGACAATCAGATGTGAAAACAGTAAGTATTATCGCAAAACAAATAGACTGGGGTCAAACGGCTTTCAAGGACAATGAAGACAATGGATTTTACATTGTTGTAGATGCATTCTTGATCATTTCGTGGCATGTTGAATAAATTAATGTTTGTACATAGAAAAACGAAAAGTGAGCGAAAACCCTTCAACCCGTATTACAAACTTATCCAACAAATTATCATACATAAAACTGAAATCAATAGTTACAATATGGAATTATTTAGGGCCAAACTACACTTTCAAGAAAGTCTTTTTATAAACGAAACAATAAACCAGAATTCATGTTTTTCAATTTTGTTTTGGAGCACGGCTGTTTCAATTTGTCTGCCGTACAGCCGTAAAAGTTGGACAAAAACAAATTCAAGGATTTTCCAAGGAAATTTTCAATTTCAGTTCAATTCAAGGACTTTCAAGACCACAACAATGCAATAATCCTTTTCAAGGTTATGGGAAACCTGCAGTAGTTAACATGTTTTACAAATTAGCCCAAATAATAGTGCGTCATGATGAGGACAAATGGTTGATTGATTGATTGATTGATTGATTGGTGTTTCACGCAGTACTAAAGGGTATTTCACTCATATGATGGCGATGTACTTCAACAGACAATAGCCACACTAACACAAACCATAAAATGTGAAGTGTTTTGCTATGTTAGAAAATGAATGTTCCTCCAGTGCTAAGTAAAGACAGCATGATTATGCTTGCACAATGCTGCCCTTAGCCAGAGGACAAATGGACATCATGAAATAGTAATTGAACCAATTTTTAGAACAAACACACTTTTTTGTGCTTATTAACACTTTAATACTTAGAGCATTGAACAGACATAGAACGATCCATTATTTTGCTTAATTCTTGGACACGACTAAAATAGGTTGCAAAATGAACCTAGTGCACCATATAACATTTTTTGTTTTCTGTGAGGTAGCTTTTTTGATCTTTTAGGCTACATGTAAACGGTGGAGAGTCTTTAGAATTGACTGCATACCTCAGTTTGTACCATTCTTGGTCTTTGTTTTCTCATGGCTAACACAATACCATAGATATCAATGGATGGGTTGGGCCCAACTGACTCATCATACACATGCTGACAGATCTGATCCAAGGTAATCAATGTCCCTGTTCTTCCAACACCGGCACTGTGGAAATTCAACAAGCAGATGAAATAGTTTAACAAGAACTATAAAGATTAATGGCATTACTGTTTCTAACACTGGCCACACTTTCATGAAAATTTGTACAAAAAAATGTTTGATTGTTAATGCTGTGACCTAAATGAAGTTAATCCTGGGATGACATTTACAACAAGAAATTGTGTAATGAATTTTTCGAAAGTGCCCTGTTAGCTTATGCGAGAATAGTATTTATTACAGCTACATAATTTAATACTCCATTTTCACATCAGTCGATAGTTAGAGAAAGTTATATCATTCTTGTAACTTCAACACGGGAATATGCTTATTGAGGAAACAAAGATGAAATGAGTATAAACATTTAGTCAATAGACTACCACAACTATAAAGATTTTTCTATTATAAATGTAGATTACAAACATGATTTTGAAGCTGAAATGGCCCAATAAGTCTGTAAAAATATTAGGGCCTAGAATATCATGCAGGCGTTACATTATGTTTTGGTGCAATAAATCCCCTCATCAACTGTTTCTTTTCAACAAAACTTAACAAAAATATATTTCAAATAGGATTTTAACAATGGACCAGGAGCTAATGAAAATAAATTTAAAACAAACTTAAATGATCCCCAAAAAGCTGATAGAAGGCATTCTGTTTCAAAACTGAAAAAAAAAAAATTATGTGTGAGATTACCTGCAGTGGATGAGGATTGGTCCTTCCATATCTGGTCTGATATAGTTACGGAAATCATGAACAAAGTTAACCACCTCTTCAGATGTGGACACTCCAAAATCAGGCCATTTTAGGAAGTGAAAGTGCTTCAGTCTGTGAACAGTTGAACCCTGGAAACAAGTAAGTACAGTACTTCTCTGAGGGTATTTTTCACAACGCAGGGACTGATCCAGGAGTGTTTTTTTTTACAACTGTTACATTTGTAAATTGATAAGATTTTCTTAGCTACATAACTCTGGGTGATAAATTCAGCTTTAAAAAATTCGACTCATAAGTTTAAAGTAAAAGGTGGGTTAGGACAAAGGCTTACACGGACAAAAAGCTTAAACCTTGACAAGATTGACTCAGATCATGCCATGAGGTTCAAGAAGAATGCACAAAGCACCATTAAAGCATTGTACAGTACTATTTGTTTGACTGGGGACTTATACCGTCCTTCATACATGTACATTAATTTATATAGTATTAAAATTATCATGCACATACTGGACCCCTATAACATTTCAATTTGATAGTACATGTAGTCTGCTTTAAAGTGCTTCAACATAACATGTACTTTGCTTTGCAAATGTTCCACCAATAGTTAACACCAATATCAACAGGACCTGCCTTGCTGATGTAAAATTATGTTAGCTTTGGGTCCACAGACTTCACAATTAGATTGTCAACTAGATTCACTGGCTCCCTACTATTAAGAGTAATTAGGGTCTGATAAGATGGGTGATTTTAGTGGCTATATAGTGAGCCTACTGGTTACAACTTAAGATAATTTATTAACAACCGTTTTTGAAAATGAAAATACATACTAATCAGGCATGGATTATCATTTGTTTTGCTGCCTGCTACTTTAACTTTAAACGGTTCAATTAAATGGCTGCTTAAATTATGTGAAATATGGGTTTTCAATAGTACACTATTTAACAGTGGGGTGTAACAATCGGATAAACAAAACATTGCTGTAACAATCGGATAAACAAAACAATGTATTTCATGTGTGAGTTTAACTCACCACAGACAGGGTGAATTCTCTCAGACAATAATAATTCACGGTAGAAGTAGAGAGAGTTTCCACAACGACATCCCCATATTGTTCAGGTTCATTGTGCCCTTCATTAGGCCAGTACAATTCACACTTGTCCTTAAAATAAAGAACAAAAGTATCACAAACATACATTATAAACAAATAAATAAATACACAAAAATATTTGTACAATGTCTTTGGATATAATTCCAGAAAAGTAGTAATCTAGTTAACATGAAAAAAACGTAGGGTTAATTTATGTAGGCTTCTTGTTGATAATTACCTTGTAGAATTGGAATCAAAACCAAAGATTCTTCACACCGTATAAACAAAATGAACTGAAAGAATTGTCATATTTTCCAAAGTGTTACCATCATTGGTCTATACCTAAATGTGAAAACTTTGAATAGGGGCTTACATATTGATTGATAAGCAAATGCTCATATTTCAATGCAGAAGGCAAACTGCATAACAATTTGGGTGAGTAAAATATATTACTGATACACAGTATCGATCATTTAGCTTACAAACCCATTACAAAATTGTAATACATCCTCAGCGTTAATAAAATATTTAGCCAGTATATGAAGTATTTTTCTACTTTCAGAGGATAACAATTTGTATCACAATTCAGATTAAAATTCTAGGCATCTGATTGGATCATACCCGTTGGATATTCTATGGTATTCCTTTTTTTAGTACTAAAACCTCAGAAGAAATATGGATTGAGCAGCCATAGTAATGTTGTATCTTTTTTGCCATATCCCTATGAAGTCAATTCGACATGCGCGTACTACAGCAGCTGGAACTAACCTCACTTGACTATCTCCTGGCGTAGCACACAGTTTGTTTATCTGTGGTCCACAAAGATTTCTACTTCGTCCAGCAATGCCTGTTGCCTGTTACAATTGTACAAATTTCCCCTCAATCTCTTATTTATATCCCAATTATCGCTAATATTCCGTGGATAATGCTTACAAACCAAATATTAAACTACAATGACCATTTTAAGTTTACATTGAACTTCAATTGCTTTTTTTGGCCGTTGTCATGTTTCGAACAAGCATGTACAAATGCTTACGTCACTCACAATGGTTAATATTTTATCTGAAAGGAACTGGTTTAATCCGGAGACCATTAAATCACACGACTCTTAACATTGACATATCCAAGCTTTCGCTTATGTAGTGGAAACTTTCTTTAAACTTTGCTTAACAATTATTGTCAATGAAAGCTGGTTAGTTGTCATTTTTATCTGGAACAATGTCAAAGTATGAAGACCGCGAACTGTGTGACGTCATACAAATCGCACTGTCAGTGCATATTTTTCCTTGTCAATGAATGAGAAAGTTATTTCACTTATGATGTTATTTCGGGATGAAACAATATCAAAGTAGAAATGTGACAAAACAATGCTTTGGTTATTTCTAAACTGGTACCCGTTCGTCTAGATATCAAATACTGTAGATCAGTTTATCAAGGTAATTTCTTGACATACCCCATGTGGGGTAGCATGGTTTACAGCAAAAGTTCGTTCTCGAAGTTGATTCAGATTGACAGCTGATGAAAATAGCTTGACCAATCTGAAGCCAGGAAAAGACGACAGGTTGTTCCACACATCAATCAAAGAAAAGAAGTTGCAACAATGTATACAATGCACGTGTGACTCGGACTGCTGTCACCTAATGCATCAGATGAAATTTCGGCCATTCACAAGAATCCCTACAGCTATAAGCGTTGATCGACATGAAACTACCTGCAACTCACTGCAACTCAGAATTTTCTATCTACGTGCTATGCGTAGATCAACATTTTCGGTGATTGTCTGCAATTACTTGCAATTAAGTGAAACTGAACGAGTCTGATTTCAGAGATCATAGAACGACGCAACTGTCAGAGACTGAGTGATCAAATGCTTGTGTTATCACGTAATCTGTTAAAATGGCTGCACCGATAAACATAGTCAGTGCAGTAGGAAGTTTGTATTGAACACAATATAAATGGAACTTCCTTTTTCATAAATTAACATCAAACGTTCAGCAATAATGACACCACTGCATGGGGTTGCTGAGAGAGAGATGGGACTCCCTGAATCGGTCCTATATTGTTTAGAACAGCTTGAATTTACCCCAAAAGCAAACTTTGTCGGAAATTGCCAAACATAGCCTATCACGATATCAGCATGTCACTTTTTCGTTTTAAAGTATTACAATAAAAATAATTTAGCCTATAAAAGTTAAATGCAATAATTTGTTTAGAATTGTATTTTATTATTCCAACAATCATTATAAGTTTGGTTTCAAGTCCCTTATTCTAACCAGCTGCGGTTGCCATTTCCTTTATAAAACTATCACATGACTCATCTCAGTCTCCAAAACCCAGTTGCAGCGTGTTTCAGTGTCGATCTATGCTGGGCTTTAGATGCAGAGTTATGTAGTTCTATTAGCAGTCTATACATGTAGCCTTGAATGAATAAAACTGTAATTTCAAGTTATTATACTTACGGCTTGCGGGTGTTAAAACAAACTGCCCAATAATGATTGGTACACTGAACTCTTTGTACCTGAACTTTGTGTGAAACAAACTTAACTCACTCAGATGTCAAGTTACAAAAAGCTACAGCCTAAAGTTACCAAAGATATAGCAAGATTGTGGAAAATGTGTCTTGAAATGCGTTAAATCGTTTTTAAAACTGCAGTAAACTGCATGTTGTGTTCTCAGGCAGAAGTGGTCTGATTTTTACATGGTATTTTCTCGTATAATTACCCACTACGTCAAGTGGAAAAAGTCATTGACTGTATTTTGAAAATGTTTACAGACTGTATGTCTACTCTTTCTGCATAAATACTAGCCCAGTTCCTAGACCGGTATACATACGTTATACGCAGTCTAGGTACGCGAATTTGTCGGGTCGACGCCATCCTCCAAAAGATTTTTAAATAACTAGAATACCATGGAGGCC
>JAUELC010345004.1:0-13726 GCA_031471745.1 Cryptochiton stelleri
ATGTTATCTCGATTTTTATTGGACAATTATTATAAAGACGATGACCTTGCGTGAACTCACACACTTTCTCACCTCATTGAATGCTGTTTGCTATGGGTTCCCGGTTGTCGTCAAAAATGAGATCTAAAATGAAACATTCAAATATACGGGGAGCTATTTTAGATCTGATTTTAATCAGTTTTGTATAGGTACATGTAAACATTAAATGATATATTTTGGTGTTGGTAAATTTTATGATAAATCTGAATTGTCTGGTGAGACGTACAAAAAAAACACACTAGTATAAAACACCAAGCAAATACTATTAAATTACTACGATAACAGTGTTAATATTGCGCCATATTTGAATCAAAGAGAGGTGATCTTCATATTGACATGACAGATGACGTTTCAATTGCGGAGTTGTAAATGTTAGCCACAAGTGATGATGAATGATGTGCTGCCGTCAAGATTTAGCGGGTCATACACTGTAATGTTCAAATGCCTGGTGTAAAAAGAACATATCACCCTTTTTGTGAAATAGGTCTATTAAAGACTGATTGCCTATGGCTCAGGGCTCTGTTAATATAACATTCTGCCAGTGACACTGGAGGAACATTCGTTTTTGTACACTTCAAATTTTTCTGGTTGTGTTTATATTGCTGTTGGAATTCTCAACCGTCATTAGAGGACTACTCTTGAGTACCATACGGTGTAAAACACTAATCAAACAAATTCAATCAAATGAAGAAGTTGTTATTTATCAGATAATCCTTAATGATAGAAAACCTTATCCATTCTTAACAACACTGGTTTACTGAAGCAAAAATACTTTGTTACAAATACAGATGTCGCAATAAATAAACATAGCTTGACAACAGTTAAACATTATCAGATTTTAGAGGTACCTACCATTTGTATCTCTTCTATTGTTATGAGGAGCTGTGTCATTTTATGCAATTTGAATGTACAGTATAGTACTGACCGTGTCAAAAGTTCATGGTAAGTACATGTAAGTACTTGAAGATAAAACTTCAAACCTACATTAAATTGAGATGACTGCATATGGCTGGCTGGCTGGATACTGGTACATGTACTTGCAGTATCAAGACAAATATGATATAAAAATTGAATCCAAAAGTCACTGATAGTCGCTAGTACTGGAACATTGTAGGGAAATGTAAACCAGTTGAACCTCAATAACAAGCAGTCAAAATTTTATATTTTAGTAAAACATGGTATTTGACAAAGTTAGTCAAATCTTAATGTCTTTGTTAAAATGAGGCAATTGCTAAACTTACACAAGTTATTCACATAATACAAAAGTTATTGCAATAAATTGGCGACTGCGTAGAACAGAAATAATTGCTGACAAGTTAAAACTGAGGACCACCAGATAAAATTTTTGTTATAACATCATACTATTAATTTATAAGACACATTTTAGTCATTTACTCCTTATAAATAAGTGTAAATGTAAAAAACATGTGCTGTGTTGATATAGGAAAGACTTAAATACCATTTCAGTCAAAATGATCACAGAAGAACGTACTCAGAATATTTACAAATAAAATATGGTTATGAAATTTTTGCGGATTTCAATAATTATGGACAGCGGTAGAATTGAGACTGCTTTTAAATTACCAAATATTGTGGTCGCAGAGTAACAGTAACATTATCATAGTGATCACACGGTATCCTTTGTACAGCCAAACTAACAAAAGATATGCCTTGACCAAAGACAACATAAATCAAACATTAGTACAGTACATGAAACACAATGTACTGCCACAAATAAATCAGCAACAACTGGAACTAACTTTTTCTGGTATAACACTGTTGCTGTTAAATTATATTAGTGGTTTTATTCTCTTTCTAACATATGAACCAAAAACATAGTCCAATGTATAAAAAAGAAATAATAGCACTGCAGAATTCATTGTTGAATGCCAGGCAAGCTGTATATATACATTTATACTGACTAGCACTATTTTAGTCTCAAATGCTGTTGACCGCTTTGACAATCACTCACTATGACATTGTCAGATTCAGGAATGGGGTTACTCTGTATGTTTAGGATGATCTGGACTGTCACACTCATACTCTGAATGATTGGACACACTGCCTGTCTCTTCCTTACCATCATCTGTCTCAACAGATTTCACCCTGTCCAACAGTTCATTGCCGTGTGTCTTCATTGTCTCACTAACACCTCTTCCTAATGTCTCTCGTCTGTCAGTCCCTCTATCAACTCTTAGTCCCTCCCTGTCTGAGTGGTCAGAAATGTCATGTGATTGGCTCTGTAACAACTGTTCCTTGTCTTGACCAACATCAGAAAGCTGTGTTCTCAGTAATCTGTCTTTATCTTGACTAACGTCAGAAGACTGTGCTCTCATCAATCGATCCTTATCGGATTCAACTCGCTGCAGCTCTGGGATCTCCATATCTCTACCATGTACACTGATCATGTGACTGGCGATATCTGCTCGAGATCCCGTGTCAAAAGAACAATCCGGACACTTATATACATAGAGTTTAGATTGACTCGTATCAGCTGGTGCAGATACATTCTTGGTGAGTCGCCGCAGCCTTTTCTTGGGTGGCGACGCTCTTCTTGAGATGTGGTCACGACGATAATGTGCTGCCAGTTCATCTCTGGAGATAAAACTCTGTTCACACATCTCACAGGTATTACCCTGGAAGTGACAGGTGTCCATGTGAGTTCTCCAGTTATACTTAGAGGAGCTTTCTTTACCACAGATTTCACATCGATACAGCTGGTAACCATCAGGTAGAGCTATGCCGTGTTTAAAGTATTTATGGTAATGTAGGTGATCATTGTTCCGACTGACTTTGTACTCACACAGGGGACATTTCCCTTTAGCTTTGTTCGTGCCCTTCCTTTCAATTGAGACATACTTCAGGACATCTTTAGCCAGGACCTGATGTGTTTCTATAACGTGGACTACACAACTCTTAGCTTTAACAAAGGAGGAGGGACAGAAAAGACAGCGGTACATCCTCTCTGTCTCTGGTATAGCTGATGTGTGTGTTCTCTCCAGCAGACTGGCCATGTACCTCCTCTGTTGTTCAGGGTTACTCTCACTCAAGAAGCCATCAGGGATGGGAACGTTTTCACACAAAATACCAGTCTGGGGCATCACATTCCTCATCTGCTCTGTCAGCAAGGCAGGGTCACTGTTAACAAAAATAAAACAAACAGTTGTTGGACAGTGATATCCCAATAAATGACTGGTAACGAAACGGTTTTCGACTTTTGTTAAATGTCCAAAGTCACCATAAACCACAACTATTAAAGTCACAGGTTGAACCAGTTAACAGGGGTCGAATTAAAACAAAAAACTTGGGTGCACCCAGGACACCTAAATATATAAATTGGGTGCATGAGAAAGAAAATGGTTGCACACTAAAAGAAAATCCCAACAATTGCTTTGAAATCTAGGCAGTAGGCAGTTTAGGTCATCTACAGTTTGTTCAGTTACTTTATTAATAGTCTTGGCAAAATATTCTGGATGCACACTGTGCACCCAGCTGGAACAATTGGATGCACAAAGAAAAATCTGGGTGCAATGGTGCACCTATGCATCCACTATTTCGAACCCTGAGTTAATAGTGTGCAAATATCATCCCTATGCAACTACATAATCAATAAATAGAAAACTATATAATACAATTAAAACAGACATGTTTAAACTGGAATCCAATCAATGTTTGCACTCAAGTCAGAAATTTTTATAGTATCATAACCCAGTGACAAGTCACTAAAATACTCCAATTCACAACCAAAGGGTACTTCTAAAAGACAGAAAACCATATCAATTGATCTGTCAGGAGTGCAAGACACAAACCTATATAAATTAATGTTGCTTTATTTGTTTGCTTAAGCCTGCCGCAAACGGGAGCTGCGAGCTGAGCAAAATATCATTCGTGACATTTATCTAAGCCCGTAGTTTTCCTCCCCTTTCCCGCACACGTTAAGGTCCAAACTCTCGTAGAATGGGTTTGGGAGGCTGGGAGCCATGGTCATCTAAAAATTACTGAACATAGATCATGTTACTTCCACATTAATTAAAACTTTATTATTTAAACTAATTATAGTAGTTGAACAATGTCGTTACTGATTATAACATTGTCATTCCACTAGACAATCACTTATCATTTTACTAATACTAGTACTATCGTAATAAAAGCATCGGAAGCAGATTCATGAAATAATTACTGGACAGATCAATAGCCTAAGTTTACGGGCAATTTCTACCACTGCTTGTTCTGTCCTCTCCCTGTTCTTGACGTCTATGGACCTAATGTCGCACAAACACAGATAGTCCGGCAATATGTCAACCAATTTGTCTTCAACAATTGCCTCAGGCACGAATCCTATGGATGCAGCCATTGGTTTATTACGTGCCAGTGCATGCTCTCTAGTTCAAAGTCGTTAACATCTAGCTTTCGTTTGCAACACACGATAAAGAGTTTTTCCACATGTAACCAAAATTAACAAACACGACAGATATTTTCCATACTGGTCACAAGAGCTGACTGCTAAGCTAGGAGGCTCAGCTCGTAGCTCCCGTGTGCATCAGGCTTTACATGTTGTATTTAACACTGTACCATAAGATAAACATGATACATACAAAAAACAGAGCTGTATCACCAGATAAACATCATCATGGTACACAAAACCACAGAGCTGTATCACCCTGGTACACAAAGAACAAACCCAGAATATGGGCTTTCCATGAAAAGTTGAAACGAGAGCTTAAAATCACTCACCTGAGTAATTCTATTGTAGCTTTTTGATGAATTACAGGAGTGATTTCCATTCATCATAAAACTAAATTTGTATTTAAACTCGTTCTAAAATCAGCTCACGCAGATATTTGGACAAGAGAGTGTCTGCGCAGGAAAGTGATCACTCTCGTTACATGGAAAGCTCTGCAGTTCATTATGACACAACAAAGAGAATTCTTGAGGCCACTCTGTAAAATGTTTCAGAGAGAATCCAGAAAGTCAGACTCACCAAGCACCAGCCCTAACTTAATGCTTAAAGTTTCTGCATATAGGTTTGCCATTCTCAAAAGATGGTTAAGTAAATTTCTCACCTGTTTTCAAGAGTTTGTTCAGATGAAGGTCCTTTTATCCTGATTTTAGAGAGGCTGGGCACATCAGGGGGATCCATACCCTCAGAGCCCTCCACACAGAACATCACATTGGCAGCCAGACTGGGGTTGTGTTCATCACCTGACTCTGTGGCAGAGTCGTCAGGCTCTGTTTTCAGCTGGCTCATATCGGGCTGATCAAAACTGCTACAGGGACTATCTGTACCCTTCACACTGCCTGTCTCTAGAGGGCTCCCTAACATGTGATCAGAACCTGTCAAACCAGGACTGCTCCGTTCATCTGATGTCTCAGAACTACCCTTTTTCCACAGTCCCTTCAACTCTTGTACTCTCTTACTGGTGATCAGGGTGGGTTCTCTTAGGTGTTTGTGATACTGGGGTAAGTCATCCTCTCCATGAACTGTAGCTTGTTGTCGGAGTACAGGTCTCTTAGGAAAGCCCAGATGGTCTGCAGACGATTGTTTGAGAGATGATCTTAACGATGTACCTTTAGTTAATGAGGCCCCAAAAGATGTGGTGTTCAATCCTGTATTTAGAGGGGCCACAAGCTGATATGGCACTGGGCTAGCTGTGGGTTGAGGATTGATAGGAGTGTGAGACAGTGAAGTAACTGGACTAGATTGTACAGGGTCACCAGCCACAGGAGTCTGCTGAATGTTGGAAGTTTGAAGGAATGTCTGACAGTAGCCTAACACAGAGTCCACTTTAAACATGGTTGCCAGTCTCTGTATATCAAAAACATTGGTGGCAGATAGGTACAATACTCCCTCATAAAGGAAGGTGATAAACTTCTGAACAGAATCCACGTTCAAATCGCCAGGAAGCTGTAACTCTAAAATGGCGCCATCAGTTTTTGAAGCCATGTTCATCACAACAGAGCTCATTGATGATAATACCAGCTTGTGAGCCTGCAAACAGAATTAGATCATTTTAATAATAATACTGAGAATTGTTACCTAATTACACCCTTAACATGGAATCATAACTCCAAAGTGTCATTTAAACAACTAATTAACAACTGACTTTTTTATTTTGCTTATTCACCAGATAATAAAAGTGAAAGCATAACTTTGAAAGAATATAATAACTGGCGGGAATAAAGCTCCAATAATAAAAATTCAATAGGTACATGTAATAGTCGGACTGGCACTTACTTTACAAATCATATATACAATACAAAAAAACAAACTTATATATCAAAGAAATAAATAAATAAAAATAAATTAAAATGAAATGAAAATAAAAACAAACATTTAAAAATAGGTATCGTGTGCACATAATATTTATGTAGCAGTTAAAATATATACTTAGGGAATTTATGTCATAAGGTGGGATTTTAGTTTGCATTTAAATAATGAAAAGGATTTTATATTTCTAAGTAAACGGGGTAGTCTGTTCCATTCCCATTTGATGATGTAAACAAATGAAAAGACAAGTTAGTTTTATAAAGTGGTATATGTAAATCTAGAGATTTTGTCTAGAGGCAAGATTTAAAGATGGGTGAAGAGAGGTGAGGTATGGTCAAGTCATTTAGCGAAGCTGATGATGGGAATTGCATGTTTTTGTAGTACCAGAAGAGGTTTCAAATGAGATAGGTATGTATTGCTCCATAATGTGTTTCCATATGTTAGATAAGGATAAATGAGGGAATAGTACAAAATAAACATTGATTTTTTGTTGAGAGAACTTTTGATGAGATTTAAAATACCAATATTTCTAGAGAATTTAGCGCATACCGGTATATAATTTATGTGGGATTTCCAATTTAGTTTCTCATTAAATAATAAACCAAGGAATTTAAATAACTCATGGACCTTTTCAATTTCTGTATCTGAAATGACTGAAGCAGGAATTTGATTTAATTTTTTGTTATTGTTAGGTGAAATTAACATATACTTAGTTCTAACTATGTTTAGGGATAATCTATTTGCTGAAAACCAAATATGAAGTTTTGCACGTTCCCTGTTCATAATGTCTATAGCATCAGTAGCATCTTCTTAAGAGTAGACACAACTAGTATCATCAGCCAATAAAATTAAGTCTAAACAATTACTATAATGTGATATGTCATTAAAATATAGAAGAAATAAAATTGGTCCTAAAAAAGATCCTTGCGGGACTCCATACGCAACAGTGTTTAGACTTGACAAAGTATTATTGTATGAAACACACTGTGAGCGTTTTGAAAGATAGTTTTTAAACCAGGAATTTAATATACCACGAAAACTTTCAACTTTTCAACTGCCGCATGCAGATAATGTAAAAAACACATAGAAGCACCACATGTACCATTTAAATGGAATATATAAATTTAGAGTAGTATTTGAGATAAGATTCTTCTTTGAAAAGCAATAATCCATTCGGTGAAAATTGTCTGATAAGCTATCCACTATAGGGCCCCAAACATGGTAGTCATATAAAGTTCCTAATTAGGCATGTCGATGTTGATGTCCAAACTTAGTTTCCAAGGGTTATCTTACCTTTATTCTTATAGTGAAGCCAATACAGACTGTAACATCACACATCTTCCCCATCCTCCACAGATCAGCCAGTTTACTGAGAAGTTGTGAAGAGTGATATGGGCTGAAATAAGCCTTCTCATGAACAGACATCTTAGTACTGCTAGGTGCTATCACCATGGAAACCACATCTCCACACCTCTCACCTTTGACCTTTAGAAAATAATACACTTTTAGTCTTTATTATGCAGTTTTATTTCTTCCATCATTTTAAGCCAATCATCAAGTAAATATGTTTCGAAAGATAAATCAGACTGATTAAAAAAACGATGAATGCTTCATGTTCTACTGACACAGAAATCCTGTCTATTTGAGGCAACAAATCCCCCAAAAAGCCACAAAGAGTCATTTTAACCCAGCCATGTCTGGAAAATAAAAGCTTCGTCTACCTGCACCAGTTTCAAATCTCAGTCCAATCCGGTCTTTTAAAGGTCGTCATTTACGGAATAGTACCTACACAAAGTAGTTATAGGAAATGTCAGTACTCATTGTTGGTGTCGTAATACCCAATTGACAGATTCTCGCTTTGTAACGGTAGTTTAGGGCAGAATTTAGCTTATCAGCAAATAATTTAAAGACTTCCCTTTCATGACGTCAGTCAGTCTCAGCCGAAAGCCATCATCCGAACACATGGTATCTCTACACGTATAGAGACACCATGCGATATTAGACTGGATGTCCATGTTATGACCTAATTATATATGCTCGATTTCGATTGGCTACCTTCACCCGTCAATGCCCAATCAAGGACTCTTCAGCAGTTACGTGTATTTGTTTGTTTTGATAGCTGTTCAAAATGACAGAGCATGTTTCTAGTTTGTGATATGCCACAGCAAAACTTTCTGTAAGCTGCGGTGTTTTGTTTTCTGGGCAATCGTTTCTAAAGCAGATTTTAGAGATGATGCACAGTAAAATTTTGCTATGAAATATTTGAGTGCTGCTTTCTGACACTATTTTTCAACTCAAGTCGTACCTATGAACGGTTTATTTTCATTAACCCGCATTAGACAAGATAGATTATGTGCCCTTAGTTGACCCAGATAACACTATAAAGCTGTCTTATGTGCCAAGATTAATACACCCATGTTTTAAGCTTGGCTCGCAAAGATGCAGAAAGCTTTCATGCCTCTGTGATTAGGTAGTGGCGAACAATCCAGCCTTGTCTGCATGTGACAGTCAGACAGATGGGCATACCTGGACTAGTTACAAGGCCGCATGGTGGGGCTTTAGTCCTAACGTTGTATCCATAGAAAAAAATAATGGTGAATCTGTGATAGCAAAAGGCACAACTGCTGTTTTTCATGTATGATGTCTTGAATGATGGAATATGTATGTCTAAAGCAGTTAATCTTAATATTCTTGTATGTGTAGTTTTTTTTTAGTGTAAATAAGTTTTGTAAATAAGTAGGGGACAAGATTTTTAAAGATTTGTAAATTATAGACAATGTATTATATTTTATCGTAATCCTGCCTGTGACTGTCATCCATTTTAATTACATGTATTTCAAAAGAAGAGAAGTTGAAATTGGAACAAGATGCGTCATGCTCTTTGTTTTTGCAGTTTAAATATTCAAATAAGTAATAATTTTGAACTTGTTCAACAGTAGTCCATATGGGGAAGAACATAACACTGATAAAATATCTTTTTAGTGGGTAAATCATGATAATTTTGGTATTTTCTTAAGAATTTAACAATTTAGACATTTTTGAACAAATGTAATTAATATGATCATTCCAAGTTAATATTTCATTTATGAAAAGACTTAACAGTTTTACACATTTTGTTTCTAGTAAGACTTAACTTACTCCAGAAATATTTGAATCACGGCAGTATAAAAGGACATATTCCTAATAAATAAACAAAGCTCGTATTTATATTGAATATTTTTTATCCATTGCAAAATATGACATTTATTTGGCAGTTCAGTGTTTAATCGTAGCGGATAGCAAAACTGAATTACACTTTAAAGTAAGTTAGTACTTTTTAGTAGTAGGCCCTAACTAACCAACATCATAAGAATGGTTCAGATATTGACATTAAACCACATGTCTCCCAATATGGTATAAACTCAAGTATGGAGTAAAACCATGTTACCACTTACCAGATGGTAATTTCATCAATCATGAAACTCTGATATTATTAATTTATAGACTTACAACTGTGCCTGTAATCCCATCAGTATTCTCTCCTCTTTTCTCTGTTTGTTCAAGGCGTTGTTCTGGAGCTATCCCATAACTCCCACCTACAATCTCTCCAGATGCTTTTCCCAAAGCCTACAAAAGAAAAGAGCAATAACATAATTGCAGACATTATTTTCAAGGAACACAATGACACAGAATGAGACAAAGAAAAAACTAAATTTGCTTGTTTGACAAACAAATTTAGAAACGGTATTTTGGTCAAGTGACAGCAATTCCCCACACCTATTCAGGTTCACAAAGTTAATAAACATAACAAGTTTAAATCTGTTTATTGAAACTCCAAATATAAGATCTCGGTGTAACACAAATGGAGACATTTCAAAAAGGGCTTCAACAATATTTACATACTATAGGCTAACAACTATAGCTTGACATAACTTGGCCTTTTTTGGCAAAATTGGTGTGCAGTTTGTTTGTTTTTAAACTGAAGAGTGTGAAATATCCAGCAAAAACAAAAAGCCTGAAACCCTTTGATTTGTTGCTGTTGAAGATTTTAAAAAGAAAGTCCTTTTTAACAGTATTTTTGTTATTTTAGGATTTAACACTCTTTTGCTTGAGAAGATGCCAGGATAAACATTGAAACATTGCGGGCTAACCGCAGTTGTACCATAAATTATTTTGTTATGTTTACTAGACTTTAGTGTCTCAACTTCTACATGCCTCTTTAACAAAATTGAACACTCTTTTAGTCAGAATGTTTAGATGCAGTTAAGAAAAGAGAAAAGAGACAGTGACTTTGAACAGGAATTACAAGCAGTAAATGATGACTACATGTAAGTGGACCAACGTACAAAAATAGAGGCTCAGTTAGCTCCAGTCTAGGTACATGTAGCATGTGGGTTTTATCTTCTATTCAGACAATCAGAGTGAATATTCTGTTTATTTATGTGGTTTGTGGTTCTTTTCATCCACAGTTAGGTAACAGGTATAGCCTTTTTAAGTTTTGAACATTTAATCTTCTAGATGGAGTTGCTATAAAAGTGCCATTTGTCTCCACTTTATCAACAAGGATTTGTTTGATTGGGGTTTTACGGCGTACTTAAGGTTATTTCACTTATATGACGGCGTGCCAGCCCAATGGGTGAAGGAAACCACCCCCAACAAACAATGACAAAATACAAGACAATCACAGGACGCCACAACAGCTTCTTGTTTCCCCTTCGCTCCTAGAGCACCAGGGCAACACGAAGCTCCCACCAACTGCCCGCTTATCAACAAGGAAGAGCTATGTATACATGTCCTGTATACAGGTCTCTGCAGCTATCAGTATAGCTACTAACATTTTGAATTGAGTCAAAGAGCAATGGACTGTCTGTGTTAATGCTAGCCTATGTTGTTAATGCATGAGCACTATTCAACAATTGTAGGTACCTTAATATCTGCCTTAACAGACAGTTACTTAGTATCCTAGTATTCAGTACTGACTGTATATTAATATTTAGGCCTATTTCATAGAAATCGTCTTAAATATACCTAGCGCAAGTTTGGCTTATAGCTGCAAAATAAAATCTAAGATGATATGATCAGAGATTCATACACGTCCATTTTATGAACCAATATTCTGCTTGTAAAATTAAGTAAAAGACTCAATTTAACAGGTGGAAACAGAATATTTTCAGTTTAAAATGTATGTCGAAGATAAAAATAGATATACTCTATATGACTGGCATAAACAAAAAATTGACTGACAGTGTTAAAATCGTAGATCCCTTTGTTCATTATCAAAAAGAAAAAGTGTACGTACTCAGTTTGTAAAAAAATAAAATAAAGTAAAACTCAATTTTGTTTCTTAATTGGCCGTTAAAAAATTTAAACTCAATTGAAGTAAAAAATAAACTCAATTAGTTTCGGTATGTAAAATTTCGACTTCCATAAATCCCTGATGATGTAACCTACTTATTGATTACGGTACTGAATATAACGATTTTGACCAGATACAACAACAACAAATTATGTCGTGGGAAATGCAGACAAAGAAAACAGTGTGTACAATCAAAGAAGACCAACACTCATCATAGTCATGCTTTGTGTAAATTATAAAACATGATGATTGAAATACTAGTCATTTTTTATACCTCTTCCTCTTCGCTTTCATCGAACCAGATCCTCATTCGCTTCCTCTGTTTGGGGTTCGCTGACAATCGCCTGGCCCGCGCCTCTGCTGTCTCGGGTTCCCCTGACATCAGTACCGCCGTGAGGTGAGCCTTAAAAAATCCACCCTTCTCTCGGGACTTAATACGAGTTAATTCAAACTGTGTACTGTGCTATGGTATCAGGTCTGATTTAACTGCAGGAAAATGCCCTGGGCTGGGGAGTATATCCCCTGAACCAACGTGTTGATACGTGAAAACAGTTGTGATGTTGCTAGTCGTCAGAATGTCGTTACGTATCAAAGCCACTTCTCGAGGATAACGTCTACAACACAGGATACATTTGTAAAGTTGATCTGCCTCTCGGGCTAGTAACATCTCTTAAAACCTAACACAACAGTTAACCAGAGCTCACTATTTGAAAGCGCTAAATATGGCGTTCAACTATAACTCCATTTGTAAGTAAATCTTGATTTTCAAACTCCTTTTTGAGTCAGGCCTAGTCCGACTAATAATGAATGATGACGTAGATGACCCTGGGTTGAGAGCATTACACTCTCCACAGTCATTCATAAAAACAAACGAATCTCAACATGGAACGAACTTGACTTTGTAGAGATCTAAACATTCAACTTGCGCAATAAAGAACCAGGTTGTAGGAGAATATTAAAGATTATACGGAACGCTGATCTTGCTCGCCATAGACCCTGGGAAGTCATGACGTCATCTCTCGATTTGGCTCGCTCTGATGACGCATACTATGCTGTCATGGCGACAAGCTGAAAGTAGGTCAGGCGATGGATCGATTGAGCCGGGACACGCTGTCTGCATTATAACATAACCCTGAATGTTGTTATGTTATAGCATAGCCCTTGAAAGAGGAATATGTCGTTCACAGAGGATCGATTTCAAACATTACTACCGTGTTTAACATTACGAATACAAGTGATGTGTATCATGTGTACAACATATGATATTACAGTGTTCAATAAATCTATTAATATGATTATCAGACTTCCACGTGGTGTGTGACGAGGGGCGTTGTCTTATGTTTACTTGTTTATATATATATTATGTAATTGTATTGCTGCCATCCTCCATATCAGGATACAGCTTAGTGAAAGGGGCACGTTTTTTAAGACAAATTATCTTCTATTTAGGAGAGAATGTCAGCTCTAATAAGAGTTAAAGGACACTCTAACCGTCAAACGCTAAAAAAAATATATTTAAATTTCAAATTCGTAAAATTGAGATATCGATCTTTGTCCCAGACATCGAAGTTCCGATAAAAATACTCATAAATTTATTGATAAAATTTCACTTCATAATTTCAAACAGTTGTGTTTTGACAAGCAATTAACACAGGTAAGTAGCTACGGAAATACCCGCTGTGCATGTATAAACAGTACGTCTCCCTTTATTGCGTATCGAAAATGTTAGTCAAAACTCCGCCTGTCTTTATTCACAATTCATTAGGGGATTATGCCATAATTAATAACTGACGCCACATGTGGTTGATTAATTGGCGCATGTTAATCTATTCACAGCTTGCATGGTACTTAATTCACGTTTAGCACGAACAGCCCTACTCAATTTCATAGAAAAAAGTGGTTTATTTCACAATGTAGATATAAACTATGATTAACGAAAATCCACAGAATGGATTAGTTCGAGATTATAGACAAATTGTTTGTAAAAAAAAAATCTATTAGTTCAAAGTCGACTAATTAAAATCGATGAATCATTTCATATTCTATATAAACATTCGAAGTGTTTGAATATATAAGTGCACGGA
>JAUELC010345114.1:0-13726 GCA_031471745.1 Cryptochiton stelleri
ACCGTTTAACAAGGGGTTTTTAATTGGTCTATTCGTTTTATCTATTTCACGTTGATCTTCTGTGTGATAGCCGAAACGTGGAAAGCGTGGCAAGGCTGATGACATCAGAATGTGACGTCACCAGTATATACGCAATACTGCGCCTTATATCGGCGCCTTATGTTTGAAGAGGCTTTAAATTGAAATAACTTAGAGATAGCTTTGACAAAGTTGACAACAATGTCCGGTTAGTTGCATGCAATAAAGTTATGCGAAGATACGTGCGTAGCTAAACGTTTAAAGACGAGACAACCCATTGATAAAGTAAGTCTAAAATAATACGCTATATAAAGCAATTAATTAAAAAATAATTTCCTAATTTGAAGAATGGTTTCATTACATGGCAAGAGAAAAATTGGTAATTAATATGTATGGTGGCCTCGTCATGCTACATAGTTTTGTCCCCCATAAAGTGACATATTTTTTGCGGCGATTTTCATGAATCATAGTAAACTGTATACAGACACCACCTATATGGCACGAAAATTTCACCATACATTTAAATGGCAAATTTCAGGACATCATTTTTCGAAATTGCTGTAAATGGACCCACTTTTTACTTCCCCTTTAAGGCTATTATCCGTGAACTAATTGGCAATATATATGATTCTGGACTCTTTTCTGTTCTAAATTCTTTGAAAAGCGTAAACATCATTGTTTACCTTATTATAACCATCGACCATCATTCAATGTCAAGCCTATTGAGGTTTATTTCAGGATGAATAGATTCAATATGTATGTTTATTACTTGTAAATAAACAAATTCAGTGAATAAATGAATCAATGAAAAAACTTTCTGGCGTAAAAACTAAGTATATCAACGGTTTAACAGCTCTCGAGATTATTACACTACATGAAAACGCTCGATTTTAACAACTGTAGTCTTCGGAGAAAAGAGTTATGTAATCGCTTTTTATGCGATATTTTTGCTTTACCGTATAAAATGATGTTTGCCTTGTCTGATTTCTTTGCTGAATACCAGCTTAGCGACTTCTATATCTATGATCCATCTTTGTGGACTGATCAATTGGGATCTCAATAAGCCGTACTAAAATGGCCGTGTTCTTAGACTTTAAGTACATAGGAAGACACGTCCATTCTATACTGGGAACAACCTTGTATAATCAGCTGCTGCACGATGACGACATAAGACATATTGTGACCCAGTTATGAACTTCACATCTCTAAATCTGGGTCATGGTGCTCATCTGTAATGATTTCCCTGCCATGGGAACTATATGTTCGTTTAGCAGAATCTCAATAGTAGAATACATAAGCCGTTAATTGTGTGCCAAGAGAAAACACATTCCAGCATTTTTATCGTATAATTTTACCGCATTGCCATATTGTATTTTAAAAGGTTCGCTGTTTAATCCAAAGTTCAGGAATGTTCACACTGTGAAAAGGAAACATGTTTCTTCTGTGAAGGCCTATATCTGGTCAGTAAGAGTTGCTGTATGTGTTTGTCTGCTTTGTTTTTTGTTTCGTAATTCAGGTGAACCTCCCCTCGATCACCCACTAATAACATAGAGGATTAGCACTTGCGACCAATAAATAATTCACTGGCTATATATTCATTTCTTTTGTCGATGGAGTTCTGAACTGTTTTTGAATGACTAAAGCCTTATTTTGTTGTGTTACAGTGAATAAATGAAGGAGTAATTCATATACATTTGCGAATAAAAACCAATTTGGTGAAAATGCTTTTTAATTATTATCACCTTTATCTTGTTACGCTAAGAAAACTTAGCTGTAAAAACCGATATGTCTATTAACATGAAAAGGGTAAACGTCAAACCAAATGAATTTCGAAAATCCAAAGAAGCCTGTGAATTGCTTTACAAACCGTTACAATTTCAGAACTGGAACTTTGGTATGTAAATGTAACAATTTGTAAATGCAAACCAGTTCATTTCCTACTTTGGGCTACGGAACGTATGGCGTAGCTTTTTAAATATAACGTTTGGTCTTATCCCCAATTAGGATCTCGACGAACAGGCAGCTGGCGCCACAGGAGCGACGCAAGAAGAATGAGACAACCAGTTGCCCCATCGTGGCGGGAGATCCTCAATGACGTCAGCCAATCACTAACCGGAAAACAGAATTACAAAATTGGTGTCTTACAAGGCTAGTTTGGCTTTTTATCAGTATGGGATTTGATTTTTAATTTATAAGACCGGGAATTGTTTAGTTAATTAGTAGTGATTTGCATACGTGGTAACTGGCCATTGCAAAGACCATGTCGAAAGGAAATAGATTAAGTCGTAAGACGTTCGTTCGGAAAAGCTATAAATACCAACTTTTTTTCAATACAGATTTCTTTACTTCTTTAAATTTGAAGGTTGGGTATGTGCCATACCAGAAGTCTATTAACTAGAAGTATGCAACTCCCATTTAGGTAGTGTCACCGGCATGGTAGACCAAGAACCCTCTTATAACGCATGATATGACGCAGCACTCGGTAAAGCACAGATTTTTGACTGATGAACGATGGGAAATTCATATTTGTGACAGCCGGTTACCCTAAAAGGCCGCACCGTAAAACTCATCTATTATGACTTAACCACATCTGGTCGTTTATTTGTCAATGTACTGTATTGCTAAATATTATAATTTTGTAAAATAAATATCAATAGAATCTAGGTAAAAATACGTGGAATGGGTCAAAAAATGTCACTTCCTTCACAGGTTATGTATTTATATTTCCCCGATTATGCAAATATGTACCTGACCTATATATAGGTCACCCTTTTTGACCAATCAGATCTAGCTGATGTTACAATGTGAATTACCCAACACTGAGAAAACAGACAAGGACCTGAGATATGACGTCACTATTATTTGCTGGTCATCATTGCCGTGGACACTACCTATATGGGAGTTGCATACTTCTAGTTAATAGACTTTTGGCCATATGCATAGCAAGCACACTCACAAAACGGTAATTTTTGTAATAACGTATTCTTTTCACTATAACACTTTATGAGAGTGTCATTTGTGTACTAAATGTGTGACACTCGATACAAAACACTCGTACCTTATTGTATGTAGTGAAACGATCGGCTTTGACCAATACATGGCGGTGGTGTAATCGGTTGAATATAACTGTAATCGTTTAGACAAAACTGACTCCAATCAATTGGCCAAACCTCACTGCACTCATTTGGACAAAACTAACTGGAACCGTTTGAATAAAGCTATCCTGAAATACGTGAGTAGGCCTATCCGGGGATTATCAATATCGGTGACCTGCTGACGATGGCTACAGAAGACCTGATCAACTACTTTTAATTGATTTTATTCATCACATACACGAGGTTCCGTATGGTAATAGATACTGTATGTAGGTTGTAGCTGAATTGTTTGTTTGTTTGATTAGGGTTTTACGCCATACTTTAGGTTATTCCACTCATACGACGGCGTACCAGCCTAATGGGTGAAGGAAACCACCCCCGACGACACTGGAAAACAAACAATGACAAAATACAAGACAATCACAGGACATAACAGGACGCCACAACAGATCGGCTTTGTGTTGTCCCTAATTAGCTCTGAGAGCACCAGGACAACAGGAAGCTCCCTCCAATTTTGATACTTCGGATACACATCAATAGACAACAAACAAATTTACCCAAACAAGATTTTCCTTAGTAGCCTATGTGGGACAAGATTGAAATTTAGATTTTGATGGAAAACCGGGGTTTTATTCTGTTCCATTCAATTAGCGATAGTACCTGCTCTGCAAAGTGTCGTCTAGGAAATTAATTATGCCGTAAATACTAAATTCTGCTCTATATTACAGCTTATGGCTTTCGACTTCTCAACTACCAGTTTACTAATACTGTTCATCATACATACACTCTGTCAATAATAAAAAAAGGCCTGCCTTCTCAATCATACATATGGGACATAACTCTTGTAGACAAAAGGTCTGGTGAGTACAGTCCCTTTATTCGTCCTGGTTGCACTAAAATTAGCGTTACAGTTTACAATAGAGCGATCGGTTTGTATTTGTAATGAATGATTGATGTGACCACACCAATAATTATTCTTAAGTGTTTCCATTGACGGACTGTGCTTAACATATAGAGAGTGACCTACGCATCATTTAGTCAACCGCAATTCCAATATTGCATGATATATCATCAAACATAGGCTATCTATTGTTAAAATAAAAAATAAAAATAAGAACAATCGCAAACCTGTAGATTTTTGATTTATGAAAATAAATCGTAAGCATTCTGAATAAAATATTAATTTTACGTCACAATAGATAGAGGGTTCTGTTATTGACATAAATATGCTAGATCAATAACGTAAAAAAAACAAAACGTTTTTTCGCAAACACTGCAAGTCTTATGTCAACAGAAAGAGTAGTCTCCCATTTACCAGTAAAGTTATTTTACAGAGCGGACAGTCGTTGGTGAATAAGACGGATTTGCTGAGAGATTTGATGAGATGAAGCTTCAATGATATCCAGGCTAGTATTGTCCGTGGTAAGAGGCTGACTTCACGGACTCCAGTGATTGGAAAAGTGACCACAAACATACGATGAGCGTGCGTCCAAATCAGTCATATTTAATAGTTCCATCTTCTAGACAAGGTGAGTCCAGATGTGAAACTATCCCTCGTCTTGTCGCGCTTTCACTATCTTTCTTGTCTAACGGGGAGGAGATAACTCTCCTAGTTTCAATTATCGACAACACAAGGTCGCACCTAGCCACTGTGCCATATATCCCTGTGCACATAGCCCGTACGGTGGAAGCTATTAAACTTTCTTTTAACGACGTACGTCAGAAATTTAGCATCACCGCTCTAACAGGCAATTAAGATTAAGCAGGGTTAAAGCCTTTGCTCGAAAATATATTTTTTTTCCCTATGTTTATCATCGTTCAGTCTGATCCATAAGTTTCTCGCCTGCTTTAGTATTTTCTTTTCTTGCCGTAAAGCAGAATTTTATTATACAGATTACAATCAGGTCATTTACCACTAAACACTTATTCGGCCAGATTTAGTCGGCTTTAACGTGGACAGTGTGACGCATGCCAGGATGAGGAGACAATTGAACACCATATGTTTCTTTGTCCAAAATATACTCAAGAGGGAGTTGTTTTAACGATTTGTTTAATGTATAGGGCTCACTCCCCAACTATGAAAACAGTTTTAAAACCAATCAAGAATGTTAACAAAGTGTATCAAGCTGTTGCAAATTTGATAGTGAGTACTAACATATTTTAAATGTGTTTGCTTGTTTATAATGTTATTGTCCATATCCCTTTGTGTAATATGTCAAATTGCCGTATGTAGGCTGTACAAAATGCCATCCATTTGATATTCCTTTTAGTTTCTAAAGCATATTTTGTCTGTGTGTATTAAATCTGGTTATAATACATGTGCCTGTATTTATTTCCCCCTCACATCATTTCTGTAGATATTCCACGTCCTATTGTTTTGGTTTATTGTCAAGCGTTTACATTAAGTCTTCTCATTATTTTTATTTTTTTTATTTTATTGTATATTTTTATTTGTTTGAAATGGTGGTTTAATGTGTTTTATCATGTGTCTGTGATATTTTCTAGTGTTTTGCGAAATCTGAACATGATATTTGTAATGATTTGGTGAAAGTCATTCTTTTGAATGGATACGCCAACAATTTTAATTATGATGATAATGTAGTTCGGCGACGTTTAATCCCGGGTGAAACTATACACATTTGGCATCTCCATGTTTATTAATTTATGGTTTATTGACAATAGTTGTAAATTTTTATAATTGTTCATCCACATTTCATTTTGCGGTCAATACTGGCTGTAAGCAAAATTCAATTTCTCTGACTGAGCACAGGTTAAATAATGACTCGACTGATGTTGTTGGAAAACGTCGAACAGTTTTGGTATAATTATGACAGAACAGTTATTATACTATTGTAACGGTTTGAGCTACAACACATCAATATGCTGAAAAGGTGTAATAACTCCAGGATACTTTCCTACACGACTGCATTTTGTAAATAACATTTGTAATTTCAAATCCCATTTTATGGGATGGATTTCATGTTTGAAAGGATAATTTTTAGTTAACGATCGATAACAAACGAGTATAAGAATTCGATTGGCATTTTTCGCGTTGGACCTGTTCCCTCTCAGACGCGATGTGATGTTGTGAGATCTGTTTCCAATGACCTTCCGATTTACGCATACATAGCTGGGGCTTTTCAGGGATATTACTGATCAGGAAATATGGTAGTCTTCGCACTAACAACAAAAATACCTATCCGACTCCTTCATTCTGTGGCCAGTTGTTAACATTATATAAGATTACTGTTCAACACTACATTCAATACTATTTCAGTTTCCCCGTGCCGTGATTTGTTTTTAAATTCCTCTATTTCATAGGTTTTATGATTTATAGTTGTTCCAATATAAAGCACTCGAGGCGGATCAAATCAGAGATATTTATGCAGTTCG
The DNA here is from genome assembly GCA_031471745.1 of Cryptochiton stelleri. Lineage (NCBI taxonomy): Eukaryota > Metazoa > Mollusca > Polyplacophora > Chitonida > Mopaliidae > Cryptochiton > Cryptochiton stelleri. The sequence continues at coordinate 6,507 of JAUELC010345114.1, forward strand.
GCCACAAGACTGAAGTTCAATCCCGAAAGCATGCACATTTGGTATTCTCCATGTTTATTGAATTTATAGTTAATTTGACAATATTGGTGTAGTGGCATATTTTTATAATTGTTCATCCACAATCCATTTCAATTCCTCTTACTGGGCACAGGTTAAACAATGACTCGACTGATATTCTTATGATAAAACAGTTATTATAGTATTATAACGGTTTGAGCTACATACAACACAGCAATATGCTGGAGAAGGCGTAATAACTCCAGGCCACTTTCCTAAACGACTGCATTTTGTAAATAACTTTTGTTATTTCAAATCCCATTTTCTGGGATGGATGTCATGTTTGAAAGAACAGTATTAAGTATTAATTTAAAGAATTCGATTGGCATTTTTTGTGTTAGACCCGTTTACACTCAGATGCGATCTGACGTTGTGGGATCTGTTTCCAATGACTATATGGCTGGTGCTTTTCCGGGTTATTGCTGATTAGGAAGCATGGTCGTCTTAGCGTAACAACAAAACCACCTCTGTTTTTTATATCAAATTTGATACACTATTAAATACCCACCGATCCCTGTAAGTAACTTGATGGGAAAATTGCGACCAATGTTTTCAAACAAGTCCTTTATAGACAGACGTAACTGTATTGAACTGTTGCCGAATAGCGACGAAGTCCACACAGACAGCCAATATGTTTTTGATGTCGTACGGATGTCATTAAGATGAATTATTTGCGAGGTCGTTTTGAGCTGACCATGCTTTCCATAATTTTGCTATCACGTAACGTTAAAGTGCATGTGTTAGATATAAGTTAAATCAGTTACTCCCCATCGTTATTCTGCTATGTTACTGGGTCCTCCGCTAAACAGTCACTTCTCATGTCCACAATATCTTGTAACGATTCTTAAATAGCCATCTCTTGATACACTATTTAAATACACGTTAAACCCAGCTTGCTAATATGTTTTGAAAATTACGACTTAGGATTTAGCGGAGAAGATGAAAACACATGAAAATCTATCATTCGCGGTACTAAAAGTCTGTGTTGACTGATTGGACGCATCCGAATAAGGCTGAAAATCGCTGGTATCCAATATCAGAAATGGATTGCATGTTTGTGTTTATTTGTGATAACATTATACAATTAGGTTGTGGTCGCCTGACGTACATACTCATATATAAATACCTGTTATAACTTTCCCTTCACATCTGAAGAAGCCAACTACATGCAGACGAAAGTAATGCATATTTATTGATTGATTGTTTGATTGATTGATTCGGTTAGACTATCAGGTGCCAAACATATGTTGATTGACTAAACAATTCTATCTGCACGCATACATATTGTAAAGATACCAATTGTACCTCCATATCTTGTTTGACGCACCAAATCAAACGCATATCCGAAATAATAGTGCTTGAAAAATACAACAAATCAACATGAAACAAACATTGTCAATTTAAGTGGCATTTTGATCAAGTCGTCTAATATGATTCCATTCACAGGTGATTTGGTTGCTTTCAGCTCAAATTGTCTATAACTCATAGCAATACTTATAAAACAAGCAACTTCCATGGATGATCTTAATGAGAAAGCCAGATTCCTTGTCACACAAAGAGAAAACCTCTCGAAAGTTGTCGTTGTGTAGAGATGTTAAACTAAAAAAACTGTGACACCAGGTCGGCTTGATAATGTTATTGACAAATTTGCTACACCATAAAGATAAAGTGAAGTGTCAAATAACAAGTTCAACTGATTCTTTAACATGACTGGTCGGTTTATTTATTCGTGAAGCTAACTATTTTCTTCTCGTGTAAATGGAGATCGTCTGAGTTACGACCACTGCCTTGTCATGTTGGGGTGTAAATTTTCTCTGGGGATACGATATTTGTTTCAATAATACGAAGTACGATAATGATATTGCGACGACATTGTGGGTGGTGGTTCAGATATATTATATAGCACAGATGATAAAAGTACTCGATGCCTTTACTTAAATAACTTAAACACTGTAAAGACATCGAACATCACTGACCCCCCCTCCCCCACTCAGCAACCCCTGCGAAGTTGACATCTTAACAGGTTTCATAGACTGTTGAAGAGATCCCGCTAAAACGCATGATTGTAACGGATTTATTAGAGCTTAATTCATGAAGTCCAAACCATTTCAACAATTGGCTTTAATTCAGTTCCATGTGACCAATCAGCTTCAAAGACACCCCTTCGAGATTCATTATTTCACAGCAGACGGTTTTAACCATAATTAATAAATTTGAATACACTATTCAATTTAATTGACGTGTGAGATTGTTTATGCGTCATTAAATCCCGAGAAGCAACGAAATCAGCACTAGATTTGTTATTGAATTGCTATTTCCTGAGTGTTGTCAAAACTCCATCGAGAGCGGAACCCCTGTTGAGAATTCGAAAACTAGGAACCAGGTTTCACAACAATCCCACTTCCGCTTCCGGGTAAGATATATCTTCTTTTGTTGATAATGAAATATTGTAACGAATATGTGCGGGCATACAAACTAAAATGTCTCCTGTAACATAGTGTTAGTTATGTTTCTTATCATTCCGTGTTTTCAATACCATTAAACAGAACGAGTTCCTATTATTGAAGTGACGATAAAAAAAGTGACGATAAAAAAACGTCTATCGCATAATTAGTAAAAATGGTGCCAACTAAGCCAAGAACTAAACTAAGAAATGGACTCGAATTTTCTTCGTTTCTTCGCTCCATGGCCGGAAGTCTAACGTCCGAACAAACGGTGGAGCGATTTCATTGGTTCATTGGTACCTTTCTCAAATCACATCGATTACGTATGTTTATAAATGTTATTTTTCGGCGGTAATATCAACTCATATGTCTCCAATGACATTTATAAACATACGTAATCGAGGTTATTTGTGAAAGGTACCAGTGAAAAGGGGACGATTCATAGCTGAATCAATGAACTCGCTCCACCGTTTGTTTGGATGTCTGCCTTTCGGCCATGAAGCGAAGAAACGAAGTGAATTGGAGTAAATTTCTGAGTTTAGAAATGGATTTTACCCAAAAAACTTATTGTTACGTGTAATAATTGATGAATATTGTTTCTTGGATGTATGCTCGATCGATTTGAGGCGTCAGGTAGGACAAATCCTCGTTTATTTTTGGGGAAATACTGATAAAGATCGTGGGTGGGTGATTTCTGCCTTGGGGAGATTGTCTCACCTTGTTATATTAAATATATAGTGAATACTATAAACATATCATATTTTATTATTTAATGACCGGTTTCAAGTGCCTGTGGTTTGGTGTGTTTCTGTAACTGGACTGTGGGCGTTTGTAGGGAGCTTTCTGGTGCACTCAGAGCTAAGGGGCAACACGAGGCGGATCTGTTTGTGGTGCCCTGTTATGTCCTGTGATTGTCTTGTATCTTTGTCATTGATTGTTGCCAGTGGTGTTGGGGGGTGGTTTCCTTCATCCATTGGGCTGGCACGCCGTCATATAAGTGAAATACCCTTGAGTAAGGCGTAAAACACCAATCAAACAAACAAACAAATCATTCCTCTTAACAATCGGTCATGTCACTGAACCAACTTTTTTTTACCTTGCTTTCACTTCGCCGACAGTCCTTCCGTCCTTATTCTTTTTAAAGTTGTCGCGTATCAGTTTTTTTTTTATCAGTACAAGAATGTCATCCGCCATCTCATTTTAGTTCCAATATATAATATTGATTTCTTAGAACCACAATGGAACCTGAATATAATTGACGGAGAAAGGCTGGAAGATACTGATGTATCGTCATCTGATTGAAGCAAGCCACACTGCATCTTCGGAGTGTGGGAGTACTTCGAGATCTGTTAAAACGAATCATATTTTGTATAAAGGGAGTGACGTGCACATAGGAAAGAAAAAAATAGGCTTCTAGTCCGAAATGTATTGCATAGTTGCACAATTATGCAAGAGATGTATGTTGAATGTAGAGATGATTTAATAGTTGAACCAAGTAAACCGCAGCAGAGGCACATAATAACATGACGAAGGACCAGCGGAAACAATGAGATCCGTAACATACTTCATGATCAGTACTATCACTTGTAATTTCTATGTCATAAAAATGTCCAACAAACATTTGAAAAATTACGATAGTTGGAACTAATAAAATCTGAAAAAAGCCAAGTATAGCGGAATAATTCGTCCTTTCAAAACGAGATGCCAGCAAAGTCAAGGGCAAACTATTACCACCAGCGACTGACACTCCGACCAGAAACGTCATCAAGAATACACTGATTTCGTTGAACCATGTTAAGCCAATTATCAAAGCGACAACAAAGCAACAATAGCATGAGTATAAAAACAAGAAACCGCAATTGTTTGATGGGAAGAGATCATAAAAAATACCTACAAGAAGTCTAGAAGTCACCATGATTACCGACAAAAGATATATCAACACATGAGGGTTTTCCAATCCTGCCGATTGCCCAACAACGGTAATATTATCCATAAACGTAAAGAAACATCCGTAAAAGATGACGGAACTCCAGAACATCATATGGAAATAAGGTGACTTGAGAACGTCGGTTTTCTTTAGTTCGGCCTTTTTTGAAACGTCATTCGACTTCGTAACGTCATTAATACCTACTGTCTGTGCATTGTTCTCTTCTTCTGTCGTACGTACAATTGACGTTTCTTCTTTATCAAGATCAGATGGACGGTGTAGGAAATAACAAAGAACACCCATTATAGACCATACAAATCCTAGAGCTAGAAAAAATCCACCCAGATCACCAACGAAAAACGTTTTGTAAAAGCTGCAGAAGAAGATTTTCCCAAGTCCGACAATTCCGATATAAAGAGAAATTACCTTTCCTACATCTCTCTCAGGAAAATTAGAAATCCCAATCTGTGTTATCTGAAGATACATAAGGCTGGAATTCAAGTCTGAAAAGAACAAAATTTTCATTATTCAACCTATCATTAAAAGAATCATATTTCTCAACCAGTATATCCTAGTTTAAATTTGCTACTTAAACAGCTGCTGTAGCATCTTTGTTTCTTGTAAACCTTGCATAGATATACTAAGAGATGAGCTGCAAAAAACAGTTGTTTGTCAGGTCAAGCAGGAGAACTGATAACTCTACATGGTAAATGGATAACGTTTTCTTAGAATTAAGGAATTTTTAGCTTTCTTAAATTTGAAAGCATTTCAGCCCTTCTCCACCTGCACACACACACACGCGCACACATACGCCCACACAATGTTACGTTATAAGATAATGAATATCTGTAATGTCTTAACTGCAACAACACTACGTTCTGACGTTTTATTGAGAAATATTTAGCAGACGAAAATTTCTGGTTTTATATTGTTTCTGGTACGACACATTTATTTATTGTTTCACTAAAGCCACAGCCACTGGCATCTACAATCCTTGGCAGACGTTTTAGGTCAGCTCAGTGAGTTGATCTATGATGAATCACATGTATTCGTTGATCACATGACTGCAATTGATAGGTTCATCAAAACTCCCTCAATCGTAAATTAGTTGTTTTGCTTATTTATATACACCGATCAATTATTATGTCATATTAGGTAATGCCTCTTTGAGATATAAACTTATCGGGATTTAAGGCAAGAACATACACCACTTACTTGCTCCTATCAAGAATAATCCAACAAGTCCAGTCCACTTAGAGAAGAACGACTTGAACATGGTGGCGATATACATCAGTATACATGGCACTGGTGCTGTGACGATGACAATGACGTAAACGACTTTGTAACCAAATTTATCCCAGATAATCGAGTGCAGGAAACTTAACCCAATCCCAACCAGACCAATTGACGACACAAGTTCGACTGAAAAGTAGTTAACTGCATTTGAGACATTTTAAATATATTGATAAATTGTTTTCAGTGATCTTAATAACTGAACTAGAAACAGACCAAACTGCTTGACCATGTTACAAAAGGGGTGCTTGTTTTGTGGTTTGGCCATAATCATACTTATGTTTTCTCGAGGAGCAGCACATTGTAAAAAAGCATAAAATACTTGTGCATCACGCGAGAATAGCTCAGATGCCAGGATGCAAAGTGTGTAAAGGTTAGTGTGAGTCACAATCCCTATTCAGATTTAGTCATCCGTCACGACGCAGATACACGCTACAGTTATGCCACACTTACCAATGTCAAGCGGCAAGACGGTTTATCTCGACCATTGTCAGACAACGTGTACAGCAGACCAGCAAATCGCCTGCCAGTTGTCACGAAACATCGACAAGATCGACACATTATCATCAACCATGTGTCAGTCAGCAAACTGCACAGCCGCTGCTATCCGTGTGTGATGTGGGACGGCAGTGACCAAAACGTACGTCTAAGTCTAAGGTAGACTGAGTCTGCGACCCAACTTCCATAGAACGGGCCAATGTTGAACTCAGCAGCGACTTAACTGGGCAAATTCTATATGAACAGTGACACGTGTCTTCTCCTCGAATGGTTGCTTGATCGATTGATTAGTCTTTTAAACCACATTCACCGATATTTCAGCTACGTTGTGGCCTGAGCGTTTAACATTTTTCACATATCCTATAGGTCAGTCAATCATTGCTACAATCCTTAGCACAGAGGCCATATATCAAAACGAGAAACGAAATAAACTTTTGCGACATTACGTGGGAATACAAATTTGGTCCAATGAGGCTGTATGTCGTGGATTTTATTCTGAGCCTCCTGGTCCCACACACCCTGCCAAAGTTTAAATATATATTTAGAAATTCTGGGCATAAGATCTTTATAGTATATTTGTGATGGGGAAATTGGCTTGTTGACGGCAGCATTCGCTTTCCTGCCTTCCAAGGATACCCAGATGACTAGGTATCCAGCAGAACAAAACTCTGCTCAACTGGCTACTACACCTTTATACTGTGAAAAAATCCACAGGACTGCCAGTTACTTGATCTCAAAGTCAATAATAAATAAAATACAAGACAGCGAATCACAGCAGATAACAGCCTTCTTAACGTGGTGCTCGTTAATAAGGTCTAAGGCCAGTGAAATAGCCTTGGCTTAAGCAGAGAAAATGGACGAAGGTGAAAGAAGACGAAGGGAGGCCAGATGCTGCAAACATACTGCTGCAGCTGCCATATCTCCAGTCTTGGTACCATCGATGTAAAAAAAAAGAGTGGTCATCCATTATCTCCCAACATCTCTACTGAAAAAGAAGCGGG
>JAUELC010345225.1:0-13717 GCA_031471745.1 Cryptochiton stelleri
CATCGATCATCGCAACATCGGAGTTCAAGTGTGTCGAGAGTTTCAACATATTCAATACGTCGCCGTCCAGAAGAAAGGGTTCACCACCGAGGGAATCAATATAAGAGACGATGGCGGCAGAAAGGTACCAATACAGCGACGGAAACGCGCTATCCATTTTACCTTAGACGATGACGGCCCGAAAAACAAGTCTTTGTGAATTACTATACCCGTCAAGCCGATGATGGGGGTTTGAACGTCTTCCGTGGTGTTTACGATCAACGTGGTAATAGTCTGGGAAATATGTTAAGTAGCATGTTCAAACGGATGCGACCACTTGCCATGCAAGGTGCGGAGGCGGTCGGTCGACAGGCATTGACTAGTGACCTGAGCATGGCCAATGATATGGTATAGGGGGACACCCTTCACACGGGCCATCAAACGTCGTGCACTCCAAGCGGCCGATCAACAACTCACCAAAGCCAACCGGCGTAAGCTCTCACATCCGCCAGGCCTTGGTACACCTCGACTCGCTCTACCCTGAGGACTCCAGCGAGATCGCGCTATAAAAGGACGTCGCACTCGCGCTGCCTTTACTCGAGTGCGTGCACCCCGACGGATCAAGCCCGATATCTTCAGCTAAACCATGACGTTTGTACATCCCTAGTCCTGCGATGGTGTCAACAGTGAATTTTATTTGCGGACTATGCCTCCCATACAGAGCAGTGTGATCAGGGGACGCTGTGAAACCTACAGCCCCATCGTCAGCATCATGCAGCGACGGTGGTCTCGTCGAATTCCTAATTACTAATGCTGATACGGACATGTACTTGTATTTGGCCAACACCTTGTTGTTTGTGAAAGCCAAACTTGTGAAGGCGGATGGGACAGAGTTGTTAGAGACCGATCAAGTTGCACCGACCAACTTTTTGCTACACAGTCTCTGGCAGCAGGTCGATGTGAGTTTGAAATGATAAATTGATCAGTGCGTCCACCAATATGTCTCCATATCGGGCTTACATCAAGACCGTATTCTCCTGCGGTGCTGAGGTGAAATGACCCCACTTGACGAGGGTTCTGTGGTGAGAAGACACTGCGAAGTCTATGAACAGCAACAGTAGAGAGAACTCTGGGTTTAAACATCGTATGACCCACACCAACAAAAGTCGATCCGTGGATATGCTCGGTCGCCTGCATACGGACATCGGGTTTCAAGACCGTTAGCCCCTAATCACGTCACCTTACGATTGCGACTGACCCCTGCTAAATCCGCCTTCTACTTACTCACCAACCAAGAACAACCCGACTTTAAAATCGTTCTAAAAAGACGTCCAGGTTCACGTTCGCAAGGTTCAAGTCAACCCGTCCCTCCAACTTACTCATGTCAAGGCCTTGGAGAAAGTCACGGCAAAGTTCCCGATTCGACGTGTCCCCATCAAGTACTACGCTGTCCCCCAGGGTCACACAGCCGTGAACGAGCAAATCCTATTCTTGGGTGTGTTACCGAAACAACTCATTCTCTGCATGGTCCACAACACAGCCTTTGACGGGGAGGAAAACCCCTTCGACTTTATGCACAACAACCTGAACTACCTGGCCCTGCACATGAACGGACGTCAGATTCCATCACAACCCCTCACGTCTGAATTCAACGAGCGTTTGTATGTACGGTCTACTTTAACTGATTCACCGGTGTTGGAAAAGCCTACCGTGACGAAGTGATCGACATAACTCGCCACGACTTTCAGCACGGCTTCGACTTGTTCTGTTTCGAATTTACACAGCGACCCTGAATTTAACCCGATCCAAAAAGGGGACCTCCGACTGGAAATGAAATTCCGAAGTCCCCTGCGTGATCAACCTGTTTTGTGTTTCGGAATACGACAACGTGATTGAAGTGGATCGCAACCTTCATATTCTGTGCGACTTTCAGACCTAGACACTCCATCGATGGATACCACACAGAGTGTGCTAGCCGAAGACGCTTGGACATCGCATGTATTTAAAGGTGTGTTTCCCCGCAACCATAGACCCACCCACCCGCATGACCCCGAACAACCCCAGCAAACCAGCCAACCCATTTTACCTGTCTGGTATATTTTGAACACCGACCCATGTGATCGACTAGGTGAACAATGGGTGGCGGTCTTCTTTCACCGAGACGGCCATGTGGAGTACTTTGATTCCTGCGGTCTATCCCCACTCTCACCTTCGATAACGCAATGGCTGGACGAGAACACCCACAGTGCGACGAACACCAGCTACTCAACGTGGATTTGGAATACACAGCCCTTGCAAAGCACCACGACCGCTGTGTGTGGACACTATTGTTTGTACTACTATTACACCGAGCTCGAGGTGTCCCTAAGCAGCAAATCATTTCCCTATTTGAAGGCCACCGCTCGAGAACGACGTCATGGTGTATGATTTTATAGGGCGTCATTTCCTGGTGGATGAACCATTTTGGAAGTCTGAACTAAACGGATGTGTAGGTTCAGTAGGCCCTGCGTACAATATGAATGTATGGACTGTTCCGTTTGATTGTATTGCTGTTGTGTTGACAAAAAAAATTATAAAAAATTGAGTACTCACCAAACATAACTGTGTTGTTTTTGTTTTTATTTGACTCGTATCTCCCGATGTTGATGTCATCCGGTGCAATGCGAAGGAAGATAACTCCAATCGTTATTATTGCGACTTATGTCCCACTTCATGTGTGTTTCATAGAGATAGCTTAGCGTTTGCTTATTCGTTTCAACCTACGAGTCAACGCATACAAAGCATTAACATACATCTAAATCGTGTATACTGTTCAATCCGGGTGACCCAACACACTACTTTAAGCACTTCGTTCGAAGCAAACCTTGCGTCGGTGAGTATATAAGGTGGTCAACACGCTTCGTCCTATCAGTGATCAAACCAAGTAACCACTTCCGGTTTATGACGTCATAACTTGTCCAGCTGCACTTATATACTAATAAGAACAAACCTTCCTTATTATGTTTTTCGAATTCCAAAGGTCTGCGAGCGCGCAGTACATCACTATCGATGTTGAGATCATACAGTGCAACGTAATGGGAGATAACTCCGGTCATGACTTATGGATCACTCCATGGGCCATTCAAAGAGGTATCTTAGCGCTGCTTATTCGTTTCAACCTACGAGTCAACACATAATATCCACGAATACCCCTCTAAGCCGTGTATATGGTTCAATCCGGGTGACAATCACCTAGAATTAATACAACCCAAAACACTACTCTCACCCTACTTTAAGCAACTCCCTCGAAGCAACCCTTGTGTCAATATATAAGGTGGTCAACACGCTTCGTCCTTATCAGCGATGGAACCCATCAACCACTTCCCAGATAATACCGAATCAAACCAGACACTATGACGTCATCACACATGACGTCATCACTCATGACGTCATCAACACGGAGCATGCGCACAGCCCGTGGGGTGCGGCCTTACTTATTCTGCACAGGAGGAGCCGCCCTTACTTATTCTGTAGTGCGCAGCAGCCTTCCTTATTATTTACAGGAGGTACAGGTCCACATCTCACCAATTCTCTCAACGTCTCGCGATACCACACAGGCTAAGCATCCTGGGACGCCAACCCCACAACACCCCCACAATACCCACTTCCCCCCACATCCCCCCACCTCACCCCATGTCCAATTACAAAGGTCTGCGGACACGTAGTACATCTCCATCGACGTTGATTTCATACAGTTCAAGGGCAAAAGGGAGGTAACCCCGGTCTTGACTTAAGGGCTACTCTATGGCTATTTATAGACATAGCTTAGCGATGCTTAGTCGTTTCAACCTACGAGTCAATGCATACTATGCACTAAAACCCCGCTGAGCCGTGTAGTCGGTTCAATCCGGGGGACAATCATTCCTAGAATTAATACAACCCAAAACACCACACTCACCCTACTTTAGGCCCCACACTAGAAGCAACCCTTGTATCCATTAGTATATAAGGGGATCAACGCCTTCCTTATTCTGTACAACCGGAGCCGCTAGTGTCGTGGAGGCACAACGTCAACCACTTCCACCTCCAGTCCGACCTTTACAACCTCCACACCTACTCGGTAGAGGGTTAATGCAATCCACTGGGATAAGGGGGCAACTGTGCATGGCTGATTTCCGCTGAGACTTCCGGTGTAAACAAGTAGGACTGACATGGCTACCCATGACATCATCACTATGACGTCATCACCATGACGTCATCATACCACTACCACCTTCTGGACAACCATACTCAGACAGGTCAAAAGTCATGACTCCGCACTCCTCCCCACTACATAAATAGACGTTATAACTATGACGTCGTCATACCTCTGGCGCCACCTAGCGGCTGCACCTCCATAAATAATAAGTAACAACCCTTCCTTGTTATGTATGGAGGTGCAAGCCTGAACCTCACTACATAAATAGAAACAAACAAGGGGAGATAACGACATCCCGATTGCCCTAAAACACTACTTATTCAGTACGTTTTCAACGCGCAGTATTCTCCTCTTTATACACTACTGATATATATACACCCAAATATGACTGCCTTTGAATTTTAAAACTGAATGATGGTCATTAAATAAACCAATCACAGGTGACAAACTTGAAAACGCAGCTAAAATGTTGAAAATAAATCAAGTTCTCGTTGCCACTTTATAGCTCCAGACATTAATGCATTACCGGTACATATATTGAAGAAAAAAACAATAAAGACAAGTTAAATGGAATGGGAGAAAATATCAAGTTTCTCTACAGAATGGTATTCTATTGTAACGTATATCGACTAAAATACTGGGCTAATGCAAGAAGACAATAACTATGGATACACCTACAATAATGGCCATTTCATAAGAGCTCTTGTATAAATCATAACAATTTTTACGCTCATTAGACTCCAGTTTCACTAAAATATTCCCTGATATTTTATTAAACGAAGCCCCAATCCTTATAGACAATACATTATAAATAATAGATTCAAGTAATGACTGAGTAGACAATGCGAAGACGGGAAAAGACCACGCCATCCGGCATAACACGCTCCATAGTACCTAATACGACAGTCGGATCCTTCCTAGGGCGCGTTTCACAATTGTGTCATCGAAAACGCCAAAGGAAAACAACTTTTCATCCCGATCAGGTGAAGAAACGATGGCGGATGTACAAAAATTGACCAACTGTTTCTTTCTGTTTGCATTACTGATTTGTACTGCACCTTTGGATACCTTTCAAGTTTGTAGTAAGTATACTTGCTTTTTAATTAGTCCGTCGTCTTTTGGTCGCAATGATTTCAGAAATATGACCGAGAGCATTTCAATGTTGTAAGCATAATACACAAGTAGTGTATCTCCGAAAAAAGGGAAACTCATTATTTAACACTATATTTCTGCACTTTGTTGATTTCTTTGTTTTACTGTGTTGATTTCTCTCTTTCATTCTATTTTTCCTTCTTTTCTCTCACAAGCTGTCAAGCTTTGTCTGTTTTATACATTCACAATTGGTTAATCAATGTTCTCTATTGTTCCCTATTGTTTACTATTTTGTCCTATGGTTTCGTATATATCGTATATGTACCACACCCCTGATGTCCATGATTTACCTTTACTCTGTATGTTGTACTCATGCTTATTGTGTAACCCGCCTGCACTATATATACAGCAAGAAATACTGTCACCACTTCACTCCTGGTCATGGCAAAACAAAGTTCCCAAATATAGATCTAAAAAATGAGTTTGATTTGTTTTTCGGAGTTACACTATACTTTACACAATTTAACTTAATCGTTGTTTCTAAACCTAGGATTCCTTGCCGGAAACAGAATCCGTGATGCGTCATGCAACCCCTTTATGCGCCATACATGAATCAATATGTTTGGTATCACATTGCTTTTGCGTTAAAAGTTAAAAAGTTAGTAAGCGTGGCAAGGGTGATTACAAAGTTTGTGGTGATGTAAGCTTTGCCCCAGGAAGATAAAAGCATGCCACCATCTCGTCCAGGAATAAGATGAATTACTGCTTGTTTATGATAATCCGCCAATTGACGTTGGGAAAAGGTAACAGTAACGTCACATTCTGGAATCCACCATCCGGTTTTTTTTCCACATGCCGGACGAATCGCGACATGGAATGGTTCAATTTTCCGCATCCGTATAGAAAGCCACGGCCGCTTCCGGAGATAGAGGAATTATGTGGATGCTTTATATGCATTTCCATTTTTGCCAAATACCGCATCACGCAGAGGGCATCCGCTTCTGTATAAAAGGAATTCTAACTAGTGCATTTTCATAAGTTGGCCCCATTGGGCATATTAAAATGGCGGGCGGCTGGAGGAAGCTTCCTCTTGCCCTGGTGCCCTCGGAGTTAAGCGGCAACAAGAAGCCGATCTATTTGTGGCGTCCTGTTATATAAGTGAAATAACCTTAAGTACGACGTAGAACCCCAATCAAACAAACAAACATATTAAAATGCGCCAGTGGCTGTGTGCAAACATCTCAGAGAAAGACAGCGGAAACAAATGTTACAAGTCGTTTGTTTGTCCAGCTTTTTACGGAGGCCCAAATGCGACTTTTTGCGGGGTTTTTTACTTTAATTATAATTTTATTACTTTTTCCCTGGGTGAAAATATTTTCACGTGGGTGGAAATACTATTCACCTGGGTGATAATATTTTCACCTGGGTGGAAATACTTTTCCCCAGGGTGATAATATTTTCACCTTGGTGGAAATACTTTTCACCTGGGTGAAATTATGAAATTATAATTAAAGTAAAAACAAATGCGAAAAGTCGAGTTTGGGCCACAGTTGATTTTGACGTGTTTCACATATTGCGATAAGGCTTATATTTAAAAAAAAATGTATGTATTGGAAAACAGTGCTTTATTCGTACATTACTCAACGAGGGAATATTTCTGATTTATTTTGTTACAAGGTAATAGGGAAAACCTCGCTTTAAATAAGCCCGCCTATCAGAGTAGTACTCATACAGCAAGCGGACATCAAGCGGATGCAGAAAGAGCTGTAGATGGAAACTTAAACGCCCGATTTTACGGTTGTAACTCCTGTATGCATACACATCTCGAAACTAACCCTTGGTGGATGGTGGACTTATTACAAGAGTATTACATTCACCGGGTGGAAATTACAAACAGACAAGATTATGGTAAGTTTTTAAAACGATTGTTTCTAAAATCCAATCTAACTTGTGTTTTCCCCAGTTTTGGCGTTGTCACCCACTTCAGTTTATTCTCACAGAATGATGCGGCATAATGTGTTGATTGTGCCTCCTTCAGCTGTGGCCACTTGTTGTAGGCGTTGGTGGAGTTTGATAAAAGTGAAGGTGACGCAGTTGGACCTTCTTGCTGCTTTAGATGTCGACATTCCAGCCTTCAAGCAGCTCATTCTCCCTCCTCCGATGATAATCATAGCCTGTATTAGCTTCGTAACAGAGAGAACTACCCACTAATGCGAAGGTTCATTAGTCCAGAGTCCACTAGTCCGAAGGTTCACTAATCCGATAAATGCACAAATGTCTGGAAGTGAATGTGCACTAGCCCGAAGGTTCACTAGTCCGACAAACATGTTTTCACAAGACAAACATGATTGGGGACAAGAGGGGAACTGGGCAATAAAAACAACCGTTGGGTATAGATGTCTTAGATCGAGTGAAATAACAAATAAATTTAAGTTCCAGAGTTTTTGTTGACCAGTAAAATTGCGACACAGTACAGACAACATCATATTTGACCTCCGATGTCACAATTAAGGTTTTGTGTATGACGCACTTAACGTTTTGTGATTTATGTCTTGGTCTGCGATATAGCTATCAAGTTTTGTTGTTGTTCTGTTTTTCAATAAGATAATATAGAGGTTCATATTAGGGTATTTATATGTTTTCTTCTAGAAGGTCAATAAACCGAGAAAGCACTACCGTTCATCATTCACCATGTTATGTGTTATTAAGTTTCCTGTGTCCATCAGTGTTCTGTAATATATATGATTCATTCAGGCACCTTGTCAATCAGTCATGCAATTGACAGTCAGTCAATCAATCCAACATTCAATATTCCAGTGGATCACCAAACAAATCAATCAGTCGCGAAAAGTAAGCCTTTTAATTAAGCTAGTACCTAATGGGACTGCCGGTAACGCGACGTGCCTATGTTTGAAAACATTAGAATGAATCAGAAATGTGAGCAACATATAGTTTTTTAAATGTATCCAGCCAGCTTGACATCTTTCACTTTACTGCAGTTAAACTTCGGACTAGTGAACATTCGGACCAGGGAACCTTCGGACTTATGTAAAGCAGAATATTAAGTGGATACTCCGTCTTCATATGAGTGAAATACCCTTGAGTACGACGTTAAACGCCAATCAAACAAACAAAAATCAAACGACCAAAAAACAACCCCATTTTTTACTGTTTATGGGTCAGTCACTATAACCACACAATAACACACTGAAATGTTTGCGGATGAAACGTTTCGGGCGTTGACTAGTATTTCTACGTCTTCCTCTGCCAAGATTGCTGATACCGTGTTCACTATTGCCCCGTCTTCCTCTGCCAAGACGACTGATAGCCCCGTCTTCCTCTGCCGAGACTGCTGGTGTCGTGTTCAGTATTGTCCCGTCTTCCATTACCACGACTGCTGATACCGTGTTCACTATTGCCCCGTCTTCCTCTGCCAAGACGGCTAATACCGTGTTCAGTATTGCCCCATCTTCCTCTGCCAAGACGGCTACTACCGTGTTAAGTATTGCTCCGTCTTCCTCTGTCAAGACTGCTGATAGCCCCGTCATCCTCTGTCAAGACTGCTGATAGCCCCGTCTTCCTCTGCCGAGACTGCTGATGTCGTGTTCAGTATTGTCCCGTCTTCCTCTACCACGACTGCTGATACCGTGTTCAGTATTGCCCCGTCTTCCTCTGCCAAGACTGCTGATACCGTGTTCACTATTGCCCGGTCTTCCTCTGCCAAGACTGCTGATACCGTGTTCAGTATTTCCCCGTCTTCCTCTGCCAAGACTGCTGATACCGTGTTCAGTATTGTCCCGTCTTTCTGTGCCAACAGTGCTGATACCGTGTTCACTATTGCCCAGTCTTCCTCTGCCAAGATTGCTGATACCGTGTTGAGTATTTCCCCGTCTTCCTCTGCCAAGACTGCTGATACGTGTTCAGTACTGCCCCGTCTTTCTGTGCCAAGATTGCTGATACCGTGTTCACTATTGCCCGGTCTTCCTCTGCCAAGACTGCTGATACCGTATTCAAAATTGCCCCGTCTTTCTCTGCCAAGACTGCTGATGTCGTGTTCATTATTGCCCAGTCTTCCTCTGCAAAGCCTGCTGATACCGTGTTCAGTATTGCACCGTCTTCTTCTGTCAAGACTGCTGGTACCGTGTTCAGTATTGCCCCGTCTTCCTCTGCTAAGACTGCCGATACCATGTTCACTATTGCCCCGTCTTTCTCTGCCAAGACTACTGATACCGTGTTTAGTATTGCCCTGTCTTCCTCTGCCAAGACTGGGCTAATACTTTGTTCAGTATTGTCCCGTCTTCCTCTGCCAAGTCTGCTGATGTCGTTTTCAGTATTGTCCATTCTTCCTCTCCCAACACTGTTGTTACCGTGCTTCATATTCTCCCGAATTCCTCTGGCAAGACTGTTCATACTGCGTTCAGTATTACCCCGTCTTCCTCTGGCTAGACTGCTGATACTGTGTTCCGTATTTCCCAGTCTTCCTCTGCCAAGACTGTTGATATAGTGTTCAGTACTGCCAAGCCTTCCTCTGCCAAGACTGCTGATACCGTGTTCACTTTTTCCCCGTCTTCCTCTACCAAGACTGTTGATACCGTGTTCAGTATTGCCCCGTCTTCATTGTCAAGACTGCTGATACCGTGTTCAGTATTGTCCCGTGTTCCTCTGCCAAAACTGCTCATAGCGTGTTCGCTATTGCCTCGTATTCCTCTGCCAAGACTGCTGATTCTGTGTTCAGTATTGCCCCGTCTTCCTCTGCCAAGACTGCTAATACAGTGTTCAGTATTGTACCGTCTTCCTCTGCCAAGACTGCTGATACCGTGTTTAATATTGTCCCGTATTCCTCTGCCAAGACTGCTGATACCGTGTTTAATATTGTCCCGTCTTCCTCTGCCAAGACTGCTCATACCATGTTCAGTATTGTCCCGTCTTCCTCTGCCAAGACTGCTGATACCGTGTTCAGTATTGTCCCGTCTTCCTCTGCCTAGACTGCTCATACCGTGATCAGTATTGTCCCATCTTCCTCTGCCAAGACTGCTCATACCGTGTTCAGTATTGTCCCGTATTCCTCTGCCAAGACTGCTGATACCGTGTTTAATATTGTCCCGTCTTCCTCTGCCAAGAATGCTCATACCGTGTTCAGTATTGCCCGGTCTTCCTCTGCCAAGACTATTTATACCGCGTTCAGTATTGCTCCGGCTTCCTCTGTCAAGACTGCTGATACCGTGTTCAGTATTGTCCCTTCTTCCTCTGCCAAAACTGACAATACCATGTTCACTATTACCCCGTTTTTCTCTCCCAAGACTGTTGATACCGTGTTCAGTATTGCCCTGTTTTCCTCTGCCAAGACTGCTAATACCGTGTTCAGTATTGTCAATTCTTCCTCTCCCAAGACTGTTGTTACCGTGTTTCATAATCTCCAGAATTCCTCTGGCAAGACTGTTCATACAGCGTTCAGTATTACCCCGTCTTCCTCTGCCAAGACTGCTGATATAGTGTTCAGTACTGCCCCGTCTTCCTCTGCCAAGACTGCTGATACCGTGTCCACTTTTGCCCCGTCTTCCTCTACCAAGACTGTTGATACTGTGTCCAGTATTGCCCCGTCTTCCTCTGTCAATACTGCTGATACCGTGTTCACTATTACCCCGTCTTCCTCTACCAAGACTGTTGATACCGTATTCAGTATTGCCCCGTCTTCCTCTGTCAAGACTGCTGATACTGTGTTCAGTATTGTCCCGTATTCCTCTGCCAAGACTGCTCATACCGTGTTCACTATTGCCCCGTCTTCCTCTGACAAGACTGCTGATACTGTATTCAGTATTGCCCCGTCTTCCTCTGCCAAGACTGCTAATACCGTGTTCAGTATTGTACCGTCTTCCTCTGCCAAGACTGTTGATACTGTGTTTAATATTGTCTCGTATTCCTCTGCCAAGACTGCTGATACCGTGTTTAATATTGTCCCGTCAGTCTCTGCCAAGACTGCTCATACCGTGTTCAGTATTGTCCCGTCTTCCTCTGCCAAGACTGCTCATACCGTGTTCAGTATTGCCGGGTCTTCTCTGCAAAGACTATTTATACCGTGTTCAATATTGCTCCGGCTTCCTCTGTCAAGACTGCTGATACCGTGTTCAGTATTGTCACGTCTTCCTCTGCCAAGACTGCTGATACCGTGTTCACTATTGCCCCGTCTTCTTCTGTCAAGACTGCTGATACCGTGTTCAGTATTGCCCCGTCTTCCCCTGCCAAGACTGCTGATTCCGTGATCATTATTGCCCTGTTTTCCTCTGCAAAGACTGCTGACACCGTGTTCAGTATTGCCCCGTCTTCTTCTGTAAAGACTGATGATACCGTGTTCAGTATTGTCCCGTATTCCTCTGCCAAAACTGACGATACCATGTTCACTATTACCCCGTTTTTCTCTCCCAAGACTGCTGATACCGTGTTCAGTATTGCCCCGTTTTCCTCTGCCAAGACTGCTGATGTCGTTTTCAGTATTGTCCATTCTTCCTCTCCCAAGACTGTTGTTACTGTGCTTCATATTCTCCCGAATTCCTCTGGCAAGACTGTTCATACTGCGTTCAGTATTACCCCGTCTTCCTCTGCCAAGACTGCTGATACTGTGTTCCGTATTTCCCAGTCTTCCTCTGCCAAGACTGTTGATATAGTCAAGACTGCTGATAGCATGTTCAGTATTGTCCCGTCCTCCACTGCCAAAACTGCCGATACCATGTTCATTATTACCCCGTCTTTCTCTACCAAGACTACTGATACCGTGTGCAGTATTGCCCCGTCTTCCTCTGACAAGTCTGCTAATACCGTGTTCAGTATTGTCCCATCTTCCTCTGCCAAGTCTGCTGATGTCTTTTTCAGTATTGTCCAGTCTTCCTCTGCCAAGGCTGTTCATACCGCGTTCAGTATTACCCCGTCTTCCTCTGCCAAGATTGCTGATACCGTGTTCAGTATTTCCCCGTCTTCCTCTGCCAAGACTGCTGATACTGTGTTTAGTATTTTCCCGTCTTCCTCTCCTAAGACTGCTGATACCCTGTTCAGTATTGCCCTGTCTTCCTCTGTCAAGACTGTTGATACCGTGTTCAGTATTGCCCCGTCTTCCTCTGTCAAGACTGCTGATACCGTGTTCAGTATTGTCCCGTCTTCCTCTGCCAAGACTGCTTATACCGTGTTCACTATTGCCCCGCCTTCCTATGCCAAGACTGCTGATACTGTGTTCAGTATTGTCCCGTCTTCCTCTGCCAAGACTGCTAATACCGTGTTCAGTATTGTACCGTTTTCCTCTGCCAAGACTGCTGATACCGTGTTTAATATTGTCCCGTATTCCTCTGCCAAGACTTCTGACACCGTGTTTAATATTGTCCCGTCTTCCTCTGCCAAGACTGCTCAAACCGTGTTCAGTATTGTCCCGTCTTCCTCTGCCAAGACTGCTCATACCGTGTTCAGTATTGCCCGGTCTTCCTCTGCCAAGACTATTTATACCGTGTTCAGTATTGCTCCGGCTTCCTCTGTCAAGACTGCTGATACCGTGTTCAGTTTTGTCCCGTCTTTCTCTGCAAAGACTGCTGATACCGTGTTCACTATTGCCCCATCTTCTTCTGTCAAGACTGCTGATAGCGTGTTCAGTATTGCCCCGTCTTCCCTTGCCAAGACTGCTGATGCCGTGAACATTATTGCCTCGTTTTCCTCTGCAAAGACTGCTGATACCGTGTTCAGTATTGCCCCGTCTTCTTCTGTCAAGACTGCTGATAGCGTGTTCAGTATTGTCCCGTCCTCCTCTGCCAAAACTGCCGATACCATGTTCATTATTACCCCGTCTTCCACTGCCAAGACTGCTGATGCCGTGATCATTATTGCCCCGTTTTCCTCTGTAAAGACTGCTGATACCGTGTTTAGTATTGTCCCCTCTTCCTCTGCCAAAATTGCCGATACCATTTTCACTATTACCCCGTCTTTTTCTGCCAAGACTACTGATACCGTGTTCAGTATTGCCTCGTTTTCCTCTGCCAAGACTGCTAATACCGTGTTCAGTATTGTCCATTCTTCCTCTCCCAAGACCGTTGTTACCATGTTTCATATTCTCCCGAATTCCTCTGGCAAGACTGTTCATACTGCGTTCAGTATTACTCCGTCTTCCTCTGCCAAGACTGCTGATACTGTGTTCCGTATTTCCCCGTCTTCCTCTGCCAAGACTGTTAATATAGTGTTCAGTACTGCCCCGTCTTCCTCCACCAAGACTGTTGATATCTTGTTCACTATTGCCCCGTCTTCCTCTGTCAAGACTGCTGATACCGTGTTCAGTATTGTCCCATCTTCCTCTGCCAAGACTGCTCATACCGTGTTCACTATAACCCCATCTTCCTCTACCAAGATTGTTGATACCGTATTCAGTATTGCCCCGTCTTCCTCTGTCAAGACTGCTGATACCGTGTTCAGTATTGTCCCGTCTTCCTCTGCCAAGAC
>JAUELC010345334.1:0-13713 GCA_031471745.1 Cryptochiton stelleri
ATCACGGTAGCAACTTGTCATCACGGTAGCAACTTGTCATCATGGTAGCAGCTTGTCATCACGGTAGCAACTTGTCATCACTAGCAGCTTGTCATCACGGTAGAAACTTGTCATCACTAGCAGCTTTATTTATGGATGAATTTTTTATAAAACTTCACCCACATGTCTATAACGAAACTGTCTTGAACTAGTTCGAGGGGTCAAGGTCATCATAGATATTTTTTAAAGTTTTTCATCACCCTATCATCTTTATTTGTTTGTGGAGTTCAATGAAACTTCACATACATGTTTATTATGACAATATTTTGTATTAGTCATTTGACAATTTTTTAGAATAAATTTTGCATCACTCTAGTTGCTTTATTTGTGGGTGGATTTTAAAGAAACTTCACACACATATTAACTATGACAATACATTGAACTAGTCGAATTTCAGGTCGTGGGGTCAAGGTCATTATGGATGTTATTCCTAAAATAAGTTTGTCACAGTTTAGGGAATACTAGTCGTACGAATGGCTATACTGCAACGGGAATTCGTATCGCTGGTGATGCCTTGTTAAAATCATGTCATAGCCAGCAACTGGGAGCCTCTGAATAATCATCATGTCCACTGGGAATTGTCATCTTCTAAAACTTCAGTCACACCTATTTTGTATACGCCCAATGAAAATCGGTCGTATTATGGTATGACCAGCGGCCGTCTGACCGTCTGGTTGGCTACAAACCATTCCGAAGCAGAACTTGCATAAGGCCTGAAACTTGGTAGACGCATTCACCATCAACTGTAGTTGCGCTTCGCTATTACGGATTTACTTATATTCGTTTTTATTATTATCAGCATGGATGCAAATTTTGACAGTCATAAATAAACAAAAGTCAATTTCGAATCCGGAGCAGAACTAGAAAACTATGAGGCCTTTATCTTTACGAAACTTGGTAGAGAAATTCATCATCAACTTTACTTGTGCTTTTTGCTGTAATTGATTCACGAATATTGTTATTTTTTTTTTCATGGGTGCAAATTTGGACTTAAAAATAAACAGAAGAGACTGTCGATTCCGGGACAGAGCTCGGAAACTTTAAGGCCTATATCTTTATGGAACTTGGTGCCTTTTGCTATAATGGATTCACGAATATTTTTTATTTGCAACAAGTTGTAGTATTATTGCATCCACTACCCTCCAAGGTATAGGTTACGCCGTACTTAAGGTTATTTCACTCGCATGACGGCGTGTCAGCCAAATAGGTGAAGGAAATCACTCCCGACGCCAGTGGCAACAAATAATTACAAGATACAAGACAATCACAGGACATAACAGGACGCCACAAACAGATCGCCTTTGTGTTACCCCTTATCTCTGGGAGCACCAGGACAACAGAAAGCTCCCTACAACCGCCCGCGGAGATAAACAGAAGCAAGTGGCTGGACTTTTGCACTGCCACTAACATAACTGTTACCCTGATTTCATTTTTATGGACATTCAGCCTACACCATTCTTGTTGGAAATATATCCACAAATATCCAAAAAGTGCATTGCAGCCACGTGCTTTTGTTTATCTCCATAGACCCAGATTCCACATGCGCACTCCACATAGCTATCTGGTCCATACCTTAGAGATAGTCTCGCAAAAGGGAGGATGATTTAATTCCGTATGGTTAGAATGGGAGAAGAGTTGCTTATAAATGACACGATTAGGCTATATATTTTTCATTTACAATTTTTTTTTTTTCATGGAGTAGAAATATTTTCACCTCGGTAGAAATCGAGTTCAAATACTTTTACTAACGTAGAAATTTGTTCTATTCAAATTAAAATAGTACTACCTAAGTAAATTTGATTTCAACTCGAGTTCAAATATTTTCGCCTCGGTAGATATAATATATTTTGACGAACGTAGATATTATTTCTACTCCAGTTAAAATATTACTAACTAAGAAGAGACAATTTCAACTCAAGTTAAAACATTTCTACCTCAGTGGAAATAATTTCTACTCGAGTTAAAATATTTCTTCTTATGTAGATATTAGATTAACTTGAGTGGGCCCTAGATAGCTTAATTACTTTAGATGTATGGTCCCGAGTTGTTTTTGACGGGGTATCGATCAATCAAGTGGCTAAATGAAAACTCGTGTAGAAATAATATCTACTTTAGTAGAAATATTTTAACTCGGGTAGAAACTATTCCTACTGAGGTGGAAATTATTTCTACTGAGGTGAAAATATTTTAACTCGAGTTGAAATTATATCTACTTAAGTAGAAATTATTCCTACTTAGGTGGAAATTATTTCTTCTTAGGTAGAAGTATTTATCTTGAGAAGAAATTATTTCTTCTTGAGTTAAAATATTTCTTCTTGAGTAGAAATAATATCTACTTAAGTAGAAAAGTTTAACTCAAGTAGAAATTATTTCTACTTAGTGAGAAATTATTTCTACTGAGGTGAAAATATTTTAACTCAAGTTGAAATTATATCTACTTATGTAGTAATATTTTAACTTGTGTAGAAATAATATACATGTTGGTGAAAATATTTTTACTCGAGTAGAAATTAAATCTACCGAGGTGGAAATATGTTTACTCGAGCTTTAGAGGTTATCCAACTCGAACCTGTGTGATACGATGAATATCTCTCGAGTCTGTTCATTTTTAAAATTACGAGCCTCCGGGGAGTGATTTTGAAAATTAACAGACGAGAGTGATATTCATCGTATCACAAAGGCTCAAGATAGATAATCTTTTTCTCACACTGCATGAAGTTTTGAATAGCCAAGCTGCCAATAGCATACTATGCATTGTTAAAATCTGATGTATAGACAATCTGGAATTATCATGAATATTTAATTCATGTGAAAAGTTTTAATCATTTTTCTTTTAAATAAATAAAATTAAGTAGGCTATGTAAATTACTTTTTCAATGTTTTTGTGATAACATACTTATACGAGACATTTTTTTTTCTCTAGTGAGATGCCATAAGGCGTATGTACATAACATGTAAGTTTGGGTAAATGTGTAGGTCATTCTGTCCGAATTTGGATTCTTCAACACGTTGACTCTAAGATGGGCGCAGAGAAGACAAGAGTACAGACTAGATGAATAACCTTCTTAAAGAAACGTTAATCAACATCAGCAAATTAAGGTGAATAAACTTATTGCCCAATGCGTGGAACACAAACAGTGGGCTAAACCTAAAATGAAAAAAATTAACAAGCAGACGAACGACAACATTCCATATATGGATATTGCTACGCACTGAGCGGACGAACAGTATACCAAATAAGCCGGTAACAGTACATTTGGGTCATGCCTGAAAGCAGTCCGTTTAATCTCTATTGACCAATCAAATAGACATAGATGTTATCTAACTCGTTAAAATAACACATGTTATCACACAGCTCTGCAGTGGAAATCCGGGGCTGTTGTTAGCACAATGTATAGGGCTAATTCTGTCGTCTTAGCATCAATATTAGAATCAATATGCTGCTATTGCCGGCCTCTCAATATATATATTTTATTTTTGTTTGATTTGTTTTAGATATACTCGACACAATAACTAGTCTTCTCCCTACCTCCAATCTATATTTTCTGACGGGTTTCGATATTTTTATTGCAAAGGGAGATAACTTTAACATGGCCGTTTGCTTGATAATTTTGAATAAAACTTGATTTAAACCTTAGGAAAGAAAGTAGGAGGTAGGTTTTTGTGCCTACTGTACCCCCAAAAAATCAAAGAAAAATAAGATTGGGTGTAACTCGACTAGGGTGAGCTGACGTCTTATCTAGGGTAATCGGCAAATGCGTGAACGACCTAGCGTATACATTCGAAGCTAGGAAATGAAAGTTCTGTGCAGGATTTTTAATTCTAAAGAAAAATTGTCTATTATACATAATTTTTCATTTAAAGCAATTTCTAAAATCGTTATAACGCCTAATTAATTAGAAGAAAAAAAGAACATATCTTCCACGCATCTAGAGTCTTGTTACCGCTCCTCTGACCGTCATGGAATTAAAACATGTTGCCTTTGGATAATTTAACTGCCATCGCTATTTATTTGTCAAGTGTAGACCTGATATACTGCTCTAGATTTAACAGATCATTTAGTTTGAAAATTTAAAATAGACGTAGGCTTTCTAGACACATGATTGATGCTTGACATTTTACATCACAAGAAAGAAAATTCAAATCTGACGGCGGGTGGTTGGAGGGAGCTTGGTGTTGCCATGGTGCTCTTGGAGCGAAGGGGCAACAATAAGCTGTTGTGGCGTTCTGTTATGTCCTGTGATTGTCTTGTCTTTCTTTGTTGCCAGTGGCGTCAGGGGTGGTTTCCTTCACCCATTGGGCTGGCACACCGTCATAAGTGAAATAACCTTAAGTACGGTGTAAAACCTCAATCAAACAAACAAATCAAATCTGACGCCTCTTAGAAAGGACGTTGGTCATTAGTCCGCCCTGCTAGCCAGCCAGTCAGATTGGGCGATGCTGCAATATGTCCAACAATCAACAAAGTGTTTTATTGCGCCGTCTAGTCTTTACTTCCGTTTTACGCACAGGATATTTTTGATCGGCAAGAATCTTAGATGCTTGATGCATTTAACAGATTTTACACACACAAATAAAGGGCCTTGCGTAATGTCATATTTCAATGCGTATTGATACACAATTGCTGAAATTACCTTACGAATCTAGTCAAAATACGCATGCTACCTGAAGCCCTGAATATGTAAAACCTAAATTAAGAAATTGAAAGACAAAACATTTTTTTTTAGAAGGATGCCATCCGAAGCTGTGGAGAAACCTGTAGAAGAAACGAAAGTTGAAGATGGGTCCGGATCTGGAACGGAGTCTGACAGTGATTCCATGCCAGAATTGGAAGACCAGGATGCACTTCAACAACAGAGCCAAGTATGAACTTAAACAAATTCTGTAAAATGTCGTCTGGAATCTACAAACATCAGTTCTGATTATATTATTATATATTTATTTTTATTTTTCAAGACCAAGGCAAGATTTCTTATGCTTTTTCATGTAATTTATTGTTTTGTCTGTAATCTCAAATGATGTTATTTCTTGTTAAACAGCATCGTCTTGTATTTATATCTCTATCTAATTATTTGAACTATGATGACTGTCATTTCCCCGTCTTATCGAGAAATGCTGATATGGATGCTTTACAAGCCAAACCAAAGCTGAGTTCATTTTTAATTTATTTTCAAAACTAATTTTTTCACATTTTAATATCAGGCATCGATAGATCATGACCTCAGTCTATTTCTTTTGACCACAGTCCCCCAAATTTTACTATTTTGACTCCCATAATTAAAATTTGCTCCTTACAATTAATAAAGATTTAATAGTTTTGAGTCAAATTGTATATATTAATCAATTTTCTGGAAGCTGTGGCCCATCTTTCATCCCCTGTTCAATTTTATGTTAATAGGTTGCTCAGGCAGCAGGAATTCCAGAGGAGCTAGTGAGCAAAGCCAAACAAAGCAGAAGTGAGAAGAAAGCAAGGAAGTCCATATCAAAATTAGGTACGTCCAGGGTCCTGTATTGAGAGTTGTAATAGAGCCCTCTTAAATTATTACTAAAAGTAGAAGTATGTTTTTGTCTCATGTTATTCTTATCCCACCCTCTTGCTAAGGGGAGCATGTTTCCAGCATAGTCGTGCCGTCTTTACCTAGCACTGAAGGAATATTGATTTTCCAACAGAGCAAAACACTTCAGATGTTATGGTTATATAAGTGTGGCTACTGTATTTAATGTTGGAGTACTCTTAATTGACGTTAAACACCAATAAATCAATCAAATTGTTCTAAATGTTTGGTTCTGTCCCCATTTTATTTTAATTTATCGATCCTGTCCATTTGACCATTGTTTTTCTTGTTTACAGGACTTAAGCCAGTAGCAGGAGTCTCGAGAGTGACCATTCGAAAATCAAAAAATATTTTATTTGTGATCAATAGGCCTGATGTATACAAGAGCCCAGCTTCTGATACACATATTGTATTCGGGGAAGCAAAGGTACCGTATTTGTCTTCATGGTGTTAATCAAATGTTATTTCTGTTATTTTATGTACATAGAAATCAAGGAAATATTTAGTCTATTCAATTTAAGTAAGCAGACTTAAATCGATTTCAAACTTACGTGTGTGTGTACAATCAAGACCCGAAATATATCCTGTTAAGTATGCAGGTGTCGTAGTGCAAACAAGTTGAAAGTTTTGATTGAATTAGAACAGTGGATCAATGATGACCTTTCATTTCCCCGGCTTATCGATAAATGCTGATAACCGAGAAATACTAAGCCAAACCTTGTCTGAGATCTTGTACTGTAAACCCTAGTTTTCTAACACAGCAGTCTTTGATATTGTTTTCTATGTTGTGGTCAATCAAGTCCGTAGGTGGCTTTATATTAGTCCTTTTGATTTTCAATCAGCAAAAATGAAATCATTTGTCTTTTCTTTTTTTTTTTTTTACAAAACACCTCATTCATTTTTTATAAGAACGCATTAATTACAGAGGTGTAAATCTTCATGTTTTTACCTGATTTCAGGTTTTTTGCTCACTCTTGCTGGGGAAAAAAAGGGTTTTCAGGTTTTTTATCCAACATCTGTTTACACCTCTGGTTATAATGCAGTGTTATAAGTGTTATATTGAAAGACATAACGTTATAATGCAGTGTTGTATGTGTTATATTGACATACACAACGTTATAATGCAGTGTATTGTGTGTCATATTGACACACATAACGTTATAATGCAGTGTTTTATGGGTTATATTGACACATATAACGTTATAATGCAGTGTTTTATGTGTTATATCGAGTCGACAGACATAACGTTATAATGCACTGTTGTATGTGTTATATTGACAGATATAACGCAATAATGCAGTGTTTAATGTGTTATATTGACACACACAACGTTATTATGCAGTGTTTTATGTGTTCTATTGACAGCTATAACAGTATAATGCAGTGTTGTATGTGTTATATTGCTGATAGTACGGTATAATGCAGTGTTTTATGTGTTATATTGCCAGATATAACGTTAGTGTAATACTGCGGTGTAGCCTTCCTTATTATATACAGGAGGTACAGGGCCACATCTCGCGAGATCATGCGCGCTAAACATCCTTGGACGACAACTACACAATACCCCCACATCACCACCCATGACGTCATCACTCATGACGTCATTAACACGGAGCAGGCGCACGGCCCGTGGGGTGCGGCCTTACTTAGTCTGTACCGGAGGAGCCGCCCTTACTTATTATTTAATTACCTGATTACTACTTATTAAGTAGTGTGCAGCAGCCTTCCTTTTTATGTTGGAATGCCCGCCCGTGTGTTACCGTGGATTACTTGCCTCTACAAGACTGCTTATTAGGAAATGCTTAACCGAAATTATGTTACAATGGATTACAAAAAACACAAAAGATGCGGAACATGGAAGTAGCAGTAATTGTTTAAACAAATAGCATTTTATTTCATAAATATGAGTTATTAACAAATATGCATGTGTACGAACACAAATACGTCTACAAGTAATACGATGTTATAGTCCATTTAACACAGCAACCTCTCTTAGAAGCTGGGACGCTCCAAAGGTATTGTCTCTGTATTGGTCCCACAATGACATAACTTTGGCCTGAATCTCTCTCACGGATTTCCTTTGATAATTCTGAATTTTTCTATCCGATACTAACTTCATTGTGATGTTTACAAACAATGCCTGTTTGTGAAGAAGGTCTATCAACAGGTAGAATTGAACATTCGTCCGTGTGGCTTTCTGATAGATTTTGTTGTGCCATCCTTCCACGTCGTTATTGGTCCGGATGGCACGTCCAAAAATGCTCCAGCTGTTGATAGGCTACACGGACGAATCTATCCAAGTTTCACCAATGTAGTTTATGAACTCATGTAATGCAGGAGTGGTGGCGAATCTACAGAGTGCCTCGTATGGAGCTCGTATGTGGTCCGCTGGGAGATGCGGCAGACAAAAGGACCGTACGTAGTAGGATTCTCGTAGCGTTCTGGCGATGGTAGGCTGGTTTCAATCCAAGGTTCTGTATCTTTCGAAACACCGCTTGACCCCAGTGGAAAGAGCAACCTCTTATTAAAAAAAAAATATGCAATACCATACGTACCTGGTGTACACCTTCCTCTATGTTGCCACCGGTTACAGTTATTACACCGCATAGCTTCTTGGCGCCGCCGGACATACACAGAGCATACCACACAGGGAAAATCTTCGTCCATTGTAAAATTTCGATGGATGGGTAAGGTAAATTGGCGAATAGAGTTATAGATAAGGTTGTAGAAAATAATATGACTTCCATTCGTTGTTGTGATTCTTATATAGGTGTGAATATCAAGTCAACTCAAAACTGTCACACTCTCACTCAGTTAATCCTTTTGTTTTCTAATTTCGGACGCGTTAATCCCTACCTCCGAACCCTTTGAGGTATTAAAATACCGCAGTCATTTAAGACTTGCTCCCAACTAGACAGATGAGGGCACTGTCAGGTGAGCAGTTATTTCACACATTGTTTTATTGTGTAAAAATAAGCATAATTGAAAAATATGATTTGAATGGTCTGCATTAATAAGAGGCAAAACAGAAGCATTTTGACACAGCGTCTATATCCAAATGTCGCCATCTGTGTATTTTCATCCATTTTCCGTTCTGTTGATTTAGCATGAATTTGTTTTAGAACATAATATACATATCACACTGACCAAGCAAAAATAAAATGATATTTGTTTAAATAATTACTGGTACTTCCGTGTGGTTTTATTTTGCAATCCATTGTAACATAGTTTGGGTTAAGCATTGCATAGTATGCATTGTTGTAGAGGCGAGTAATACGCTGAATACAGGGCAATACACGGTCGGGCGTTTTGTATATACTTTCGGGCGTTATAACTATACTTTCGGGCGTTTTGACTAGCGGATGTTTTAGGTAGCAGGCGTTTTGACCTGATACCTGCTGATATCATACGTTCGTTCCCTTTTTATAAGCTTTTTTGATTAAAAATGGAAAACAATCGTGTCATCTTGTTTCCACTTTTTTTTTGGCCTGTCAACTTTCCTGCCAGACTATGCCTCTTTATTGCCAAATTACACATTTTCTTTCGTCACGATTGCGAGTACTAATGGTTTAACCATTTCATGGGTGGCTAGTGTCAGCTTCCTGTGTTCTGGTGCTCACTGAGCTATGTAAGAATTAACTTCCATCAATCCCTGCCTTACATAGGTGGGTTCCATGACTGTATCAGAACATACAGCCTAAATCAAAGTTTAATCGGTTGTAAAACTGGTACAGTAAATAAAATGGTACGTTATATAATCATTGGAGATTATACTTCCATGTTTAGGTTTTGAGACAGTAAAGATTATTGCAGTATGGCAACCACGGAAAATATAGACGTACCTGTTGAAAGTAAGGATTGTAAAGTCCAGGAAGCCTTCATATCAGTGGAAAAGGGAACTACCCAAGACGTAATACAAAAGTCCACAAAAAATGATGTATCAGAAGATATTAATGCTGCAGATAATTCTGAGGCTATGGAATGTGAAAGTTATCCAGAGGTTAATTTACAAACTGACAAGTCTTTTAAAGGGGAGACAAATCAAGAAGCTAATGCCGGCACTGAAGATATAGACCACAATGATCTTAAATCTGAAAATGAAATTCCTGAGAGAATAGAAGAAACTCTACATGCTGATGGAGATAGTATAACCCTTGAAGATTTTAAAGTTGTAGATGAAGTTTGCGATGAAGAAATGGTAAGTTTTCAGAAAAAAAACATGCGAGAAAAACTTAATATAGCACATATTTTGAATGATAAAGATGGGTTTTTTTTTTTTAAATCTAACTTATAGATATAAAACATTAAAAAGTTAATATATGCATGTGTGTTAAAGCTAATTATTAAGGAGCGGGCGATTGGAGGGAGCTTACTGTTGCTCTAGTGCTCTCAGGGCTAAGGGGCAACACCAAGGCAATGTGTTTGTGACGTCAAGCACTGTAACTTTGCACTGTAACTTTGTTTTATTGCACCATGTATTATGTCCTGTTATTGGCATTGTTGCCAGTGGCGTTGAGGGTGGTTTCCTTCACCCATTGGGCTGACGTCATATGAGTGAAATAACCTTAAGTCTGACGTAAAACACCAATCAAACAAACATCAAACATATTATTAAAGGCGGATGGGATTCTCAAACACAGAGATTCATAAAAGCAGAGCAAGAAATAAGGTTTTAAAAATGAATGGACAAAATGTCCCAGCCAGTTTAAGTTTGTTCAGACATTTTTTCAGTTGTTCAGACATTTTCCAAGGCATTTGGTAATAGTGGTTTCGTCAAATATCAAAATCCACACAGCTGTTATATAAGTGAAATTTGCCATTGAATGTATTGTACTGTACACCATTTTAAAGTAACTTGATTGATTGTTGCCGTGCTCAAGGGCATTTTTTGTTAAATAAAAAACTTTAACTCAGCATTCCAATCGTGCACAGTAAATCAGTCGAGTTCAGCTAACAATGAGGCTCTTTTTTGTTCACGTGGTGTAGCACACGATAGGCGCTGTAGACTATGAGCAGCTTGATTTACAAATATCAAAGCCAATCGAAAGAGTAATAAAATTGCCACACGATAGATTTGATTTCCATTCATTTTAGGCAAATAGACTACGAAAATCGACGATGTTGAGGAATTTTGATTAGGCGAAAATATATACCTACCGACTGTATGTGTGAACGACCATATTTACTAATTTTACAGCCGAGCGGGTCTAGTATCAAACGAACCTTTAATGAGTAATTTAACAAACAATTTAATGAAATTTTGCTATGGATTTCATAATGCGTATTATTCGTGGATGATTTAACTTTGAACGTGCTTTAACACTACAGATAATCAAAATTAATTTTGACTCGATCTGGGAATTCACACGTTATGCATAAATTATTGATTTTCCAAACAATCTAGACTTTTAGCCATTGAAAAAGCGACAACGTTGAAGTGTGACTGGAGATTCCCCACATGACATGTGGGAAGGTCAACACCTTTGGTAAATGGGACAACTTCATTGCATTGTTTTATCCAATTAAAGTGCTAGATTTCCTAAACTTGGAACACGGCAATATTTTCACTGCAGAATGCGCTGTTGTTGTAAACCGAGATAGCATCGATAAACAGTCACTCTCAGAGACCTTGCTCTGTGGTTATATACCAGCAATTGGCTTATTAAAAGTATTTTACAGTTACTGTCTGTTTGCTCGGACAATTTGACCGACCACAGAAAGTTTTGCTCGGACAAATCCTCAAAATGGTTGGTATTTGTCCGATGTCAGAACGTTATTTCTTGCTCTGCACGACATTTCTCTGGTTGCTGGCATAACAACTCACATACAGTCCACAGGTGTCTTTAAACCCCAGGTCTCAGAGGTGAGAGGGATGTGTGGACTAGCTCCTCTAGAAAACATTAAACACGAGCATATATAAATCTATGTTTTATTTTCAGTGTGCGGCCGCCGAACAAATCCTGGAAGAATATATCTAATTTATCCGGTGGAGAGAAGACGTTAAGTTCACTAGCACTGGTGTTTGCTCTCCACCATTATAAACCCACCCCTCTTTATGTGATGGATGAGATTGATGCCGCTCTCGACTTCAGAAACGTCTCCATTGTCGGGCATTATATCAAGGTATGTATCATTCACTGGTCATTGAATTTAATGAAATCATTCTTGTTTCACAGCCAGTAGTCTTATCTAAGCTGCTAGCCCGAAAAACATTTTACTAGTCATCAATTCTAAAACCTACAGTTGATGGTTGGTGGGAGCTTCCTGTGACTTGGTAGTTTCTGAGCTAAAGGTTACTTGGTAGGTGGGAGCTTCCTGTGACCTGGTGCTCTCTGAACTAAGAGGTGGGTGGGTGGGAGATTCCTGTGTTCTGGTCTTTTCTAAGTTAAGGGGTGAGTGGTTGGTGGAAGCTTCCTGTGACCTGGTGCTCTTTGAGCTAAGGGGTGGGTGGTTGGTGGGAGCTTCCTGTGACCTGGTGCTCTCTGAGCTAAGGGTGGGTGGTTGGTTTGAGCTTCCTGTGACCTGGTGCTCTCTGAACTAATGGTGTGGGTGGCAGGTGGAAACTTCCTGTGACCTGTTGCTCTCTGCTAAGGGGTGGGTGGCTGGTAGGAGCTTTATGTGACCTGGTGCTCTCCGGGCTAAGGAGTGTGTGGTTGGTGGGAGCTTCCTTTGACCTGGTGCTCTCCGAGCTAAGGGGCAGGTGGTTGGTGGAAGCTTCCTGTGACCTGGTGCTCTGAGCTAACGGGTGGGTGGTTGGTTGGTGGGAGCTTTATGTGCCCTGGTGGTAGTTTCTGAGCTTAGGGGTGTGTGGTTGGTGGGAGCTTCCTGTGATCTGGTACTTTCTGAGCTAAGGGTTGTGTGGTTGGTGAAAGCTTCCTGTGACCTGGTGCTTTCTGAGCTAACGGGTGGGTGGATGATGGGAGCTTAATGTGCCCTGGTGCTCTCTGAGCTAAGTGGTGGGTGGTTGGTGTTAGCTTCCTGTGACCTGGTACTTTGAGCTAAGGGGTGTGTGGTTGGTGGGAGCTTCCTGTGACCTGGTGCTCTCTGAGCTAAGGGGTGGATGGATGGATGGAGCTTCCTGTGACCTGGTACTTTCTGAGCTAAGGGGTGTGGTTGGTGGGAGCTGCCTGTGACATGGTGCTATCTGAACAAGGGCGGTCGATCTGTTTTTATGTAGTTACTGTCAATTTGCAAAAAAAATCCTATTACTGCTGCACCATGTATTTCGTCCTGTGTTTGTCTTTTATCTTAACCCAACCTTCACGCATTTGGTAGACACAGTCATATGAGCGAATTAATCGAGAGTACTGCATAAAACCCCAATGTAACAAACAATATAATTATTAATTGTATCTTGCAGGAGAGGACCCGAAACGCCCAGTTTATCATCATCTCTCTGCGCAACAACATGTTTGAGTTAGCTGATCGTCTTGTGGGAATTTATAAGACTTCCAACTGCACCAAGTCAGTTACTATCAATCCACAGAAAATGAGTCTGCCATTACAACCCCAGGAAAATATGGCTTAATTCTATGAACATTGCTTACGGCGAGTGGTTGATGGGTGTTTCCTGTGCCCTTGCTAACGAGGAACACGAAGCCGAGTATGTTATGGCGTCCAGTATTGTAAATTTGCACACTTTGTGTTATTGCATCATGTTTTACATCTTGTGCTTGTCTTGTATCTTGTCATTGTTTATTGCCTGTAACATCGAGGGTGGTTTCCTTCAACCACTGGGCTGGCACACCCTCATGTGTGTGACATAAATACAACTCAAAACCCCAAGTTTAGCCAGCCACTTTCTTGAATGAAAATACCAATTTCATTATCAGTGATATCACCAACTTTCATCCAGAGATAGAAATGTATATAGTTTTTTATCTGCTAGTATTTTATATTTTAGTGTATAGGTGACTAACTAAATATTACTCAGTGAGTGCTAACAACTTTAACAGAACAAACATTGCCACTGTATATATATATACATCTCATTAGAACCATTGTTATCACAGGTATCAAATTTGGCAACCTACGCTTGTTTCATATTAACAAGATAAGCACACACTTGTCTCATATTAAACAACGTAAACATACATCTCATATTAACAACATAAACATA
>JAUELC010345554.1:0-13708 GCA_031471745.1 Cryptochiton stelleri
GAGATGTTTAGTTGATTTCACCACTTTGATTCCCTTGTAACTGCGGGTTATATTTATGATACTACCAGTTCACGTACTTGACTGTGACTGAGATGTTTATTTAGTTCACTTATTTGATTCCCGTGTAACTGCGGGTTATATTTATGATACTCCTAGTTCACGTACTTATCTGTAACTGAGATGTTTAGTTGAGTTCACTAATTTGATTCCCGTGTAACTGCGGGTTAAATTAAGGCTATTATTAGTCCGCTAAACTATTTAGTTTAGATAAGTTCCGTTCCCCAATTTGATTCACTGTGTAGTTGCGGGTTATAGTTTAGATACTATTAGTTTATGTAGCTACCCGTAACTGAAATGTTTAGTTAAATTTAATTCGAAGGATTATTGTGAGGAAACTATTAATTCACACCCCTGTAACTGAAATATTTAGTAAAGTTTTGTCTAGTTCACCAATTTGAAACCAATTCAATTGTACAATTCGAGATTAAACTTTCTTTTTACAATGCAACATTTCGAAATAAAATACAGATTGTTTGTTGGAATAGGTCACGTTCTGTAAAGACACTGGGCCTGGTGTAACAATACATGTATCACGGAAACAATTTTTGTTTCGGAAATTTAGGGTAAATGACCAGGACATGATATTCGTCACCTATGTCACCATAAGTACAATGTTGGCATAAACGCTGTTTAAGCGGCTGATTATTCCAAAAGTCACATTCAACTAGACGGCAATGGTTTGTAGTCCGAAATAGACATAAATGTCTTCTGTTTTTTAAAAGTTGAATGATAGTAAATCGCGAAAAACTGGTTTAAAACTAGTATATCAAACAGAATACTTAGGAAAATTATCAAACGTTTATCTTTAACATTTCAGCTATGCCTTTTCCCAAATGTTGTGCATCAATTTACGATATACGTTGATGACGTCAATGACGAACCACCCACATTCAAGGAGAGTTTTTACATATTAGAGATCACAGAAGGCATCTTAGAAGGCTCCACGGTTGGAGCTTTTCCGGCGAAAGACTTGGATACTGATGCATCGTTGTTGCAGTACAGCATACTATCTCCTGACGTGAGGCAATATCTCTCTGTCGGTGATTTCGGAACCCTGAGCATTGCAACACGAATGTGGATACCGGACATGCGTCAAAGGGGTATACTTCAAGGGGGAAGCTTGTCCTTCGAGTTCAGCTTATTTGCTACTGATGGTTTATTCAATGCTTCGACCCTAATAAACGTGGCAATAAAGGCAGCTGTTGAACTTCAGACAAATTTGGTGGAAGCTAAAGTGACATTCTTGGAAAATCTACCAGTTGGCTCTTCAGTAGCTAATTTTCGGGAAATATTGAATTTAAAAGACACCAGATTGACAGTCGTCCAACAACCCGGAGGTGACTTCTTTGAAACGGACACTTTGACGGTTAGTAAAACTTGTCAGTGTTATTTCTCAAGGATATATTAGCCAGTTATTTGTTTCGCCATTTTTGTTCCAAAATACGCATGCATTACTTTTCCAACGGTGCCATTCTCGTATACATGTATTTATTCCAAGACCCTACCTCAGAGACGCGTTCGTTTTCGACCTCTGACATCTTTTTTCTGTCTTTTATGTTATTATTTATTGTTTTTTGGTACCTCCGGGGGATGGTCTGGGTCCAGGAGATGGGCCGGATCCGGGGGATGGTCCGGTCCGGGGGATTGTCCGGATCCAAGTGATGATCCGGATCAGAGGAATGGTCCGGGTCCGAGGGATGGTCCAGGTCCGGGGGATGGTCGGGGTCCGGTGGATGGTCAGGATCCCGCTATCCCACCTCCAGGATGATCTACCTCGGGACTATTACTGGTTTGATCTTTGGTCCGGGTCCGGGTGATTGTCCGGATCCGAGTGATGATCCGGATCAGGGGGATGGTCAGGGTCCGAGGGATGGTCAGGAACCGGGGGATGGTCCGGCTCTAGGGATTTTCCGGGTCCGGGGGATGGTCCGGGTCCGGCGGATGGTCCGGATCTGGGGGATGGTCCACGGGATGGTCTGGTTCTGGTTGATGGTCCGGGTCCGGTGGATGGTCAGGATCCCGCTATCCCACCTCCAGGATGATCTACCTCGGAACTATTGCTGGTTTGATCTCGATATTGGGAGTTAATTAGTTCGAATCGGCATTTTTGTATGTTACCTACTGAGCTCGTACATGTTACTTTTGGCAGGTAAGCTTTAACATTTCCAATGAACAAATAGTACAGAGGATTGCCGGCGATAGAAGTTTATGGACTATTTGCTTACAAAAATTTAACAGTTTAAAAGCAGGAGAAGATACAGTCCAAAGCGAACCTCGGGAACACGACCATATAGATTGAGTGGGTGGCCAACCAGTTCATACAGTGTCCTTTTTGCCTCCGTGGTGGAGTGGTCTTTAGTGTAGTCTTCTAGTCCACACATCCCTCTCACATCTGAGACCACGGGTTCAAAGACACCCGCGGACTGTGTGAGTTGGTATGCTAGCAACCAGCGAAGGGTCATGGGTTTTCTGGATTCTAACCAGTTTTCCTCCCACAATTATGTCGGCCAATGACCTCTGACCTGCACCTGGGATTAAGTCTTGTTGGTCTAACATCGGATTATTTAACATCGGATAAATAAATAAATAAAAAAAGAAAGAAAGAACGAAAGAAAGAAACAAAGGCAAGCACATTTTTCTCTCTTCAATTGTAAAAAAAACATATCTTGGATAAGTATCCTTCTCCTTATCAAAATCCAATTATATGGAACGTTGTACACGCGTACAAAGGGGAAACGTATCATTTAATAACATATATATATCTGATTTCAGGGTAATATCACGTCTAAAGTTATCTTCGACAGAGAGGAAAGAGTAGCTTATTCGCTAATATTTGAAGTCAACATTGGATCGTGTTCTGCATACAATAAGGTAAACAACATACGGTTTGTAAATATGGACGAAAACTCCCCAATACATATAAGCCCTCTGACTAAGGGCAGCATGTTCCCAGCATAATCATACTGTCTTTACTTTAGCACTGGAGAAACATTAATTTTCCAACAGAGCAAAACACTTCATATTTTATGGTTTTGTTAGTGTGGATATTTACTATTGGAGTAGACCGCCGCCATATAAGTGAAACACCCTTGAGTACGGCGTTAAACACTAATCAATAAATCAATGAATCAATCCCCAATACACAAGGAGGAGAATAAACATTGATAACATAGATTATATATTTGACACCAAATACGTCACCCATTCAAATGCGTTGTTTTGTTTCTAGCTGGCGCTGAATCTGGAGATATTTATCGGTGACGTCAACGACAACCGACCAGAATTCTCTCCCCCTGAATATATCTGCAATATTCCTGAAAATTCTGACCAGCTTTATGGATTGGTATGTACTATGAAACTCTAGAACTGAATGTGTTATTTGACAGCAGTTTTCGACCTTAAATGTGTCATGTCCTTCGGGCAAACAAGCGGTAAGGTATGTGCTGGACTTCGTTTTGGTATCCATAACAGTAACTATTGTTGTACCTCATGTCAAATTCTTTTGTTTCCATTGGTCGAGAGCACTCACGTGGTGTACAGCAAAAAAATGAAGCTGCATGAATTCTGTCGAAATCGTGCAACTATAGTAATGTTTGGTATTTAGTTTGCTTTTCATCAAAGTTATATATCTCCTCCTTGTTTACACGATGAACTATAAATCAATCGTAGTCCAACCATTCCGAAAAGAGACAAGATGTACATGCTTAGTTTGTATATTTCGATTTATTAAACCATCATCAGGAATCAACCGAAATATAGAAACTAAACATGTGTATACTGTTTCAAAGAATTGTGACTTTGGTCTACTATGTCAAATTATTCAGCGGAAATCAATCAATCAATCAATCAATCAATCAATCAATCAACCAATCAACCAATCAATCAATCAATCAATCAATAAAGCAGTCAATAAATCAACCAATCAACCAATCACCCAATAAATCAATCAATCAATCAATCAATCAATCAACCAATCAATAAATCAAGGCAGAGGTATGA
The DNA here is from genome assembly GCA_031471745.1 of Cryptochiton stelleri. Classification (NCBI taxonomy): domain Eukaryota; kingdom Metazoa; phylum Mollusca; class Polyplacophora; order Chitonida; family Mopaliidae; genus Cryptochiton; species Cryptochiton stelleri. Next base: position 4,060 of record JAUELC010345554.1, read on the forward strand.
TTTCTATTCCAGATAGTGGCTTTGTCCGACGAAGACGATGGGGACAGTTCTCAAGTGGCCTTGGGGTTCGACGACGCCTTTGCTTCTCGTTTCATTGCCTCAAGGATTGAGGGAACTGATCCTTATAACGCTTTTAAGATCAACATAAACATGGACTTAGACTACGAACACATGTCCGTACTGGAGGTGAACATGACTGCTTCGGACCTCGGTGACCCTCCACAAAGGTCAATGGGAAAGTTGACCTTGATCCTCCTTGATGAAAACGATAATGCTCCGCAGTTCAATTCGAGTCTGTATAATGCGAGCATTAAATCGGACTACCCATTGTTTTCGGTTATTCTATCTGTCCAAGCGACGGACGCTGACTCTGGGCAAAATGCGGCTTTGACCTACGAACTGTTGTCTGGTTCTGCTGGCGAGTTTTCATTGGATCCGCAAACCGGGGACATTGAAAGGGTTTCCGATTTAGGTGCAACTGATAGGAATGTTGAATTTGGAGTTGTAGCTCGTGATAATGGATTTCCATCAAAATCCGCAAAAACGACAGTAGTTATCACGCTGTTGGGATCTTCCAACGACAATAAGGCAATTACAGACTTGGAGTTTCTTGGTAATATTTATAGTAGAGCTGTGTCGGAGCTAGCGCCTATTGCACCGGGGATACTTGTCGTGCAGGCCGGTTATAAGGACTCTAATAAGTCATCAGATGACATTATTTATTCTTTGGGATCGTTCTTCGTTGGAAGCAGAAACAAAATTCAGATCAATTCAACATCTGGAGTTGTGTCGTTTACATCCCCTGTGGACTACGAAGTCGAGACAGAGCGTTATTTTGCCTTTGATGTCTTGGCATCCAGTTTGAATGACTTCACCAATGTTACCAGTCCTCCTGTGTTTATTCGAGTCATCAACGGCAACGACGAAGCTCCGGTTTTTACTGAATGGTCTTATACTCCCTTTTACCCATTGTATACAGACTCATTCCAGCAATACCTGCCTATTTTGTACGTTAGAGCCACCGATCGGGACATGGATAGTACTTTTCCGCATCTCAATTACACACTATTGGTGCCGGGTAATGAAGATGTACAGATTAACCATGATACTGGACTTGTATTTGTCTCCAATGGCTTATTCGTACCGGATATAAGGTTTAATGTCACAGTGACGGACGGATGGTTAACATCAGAAATAAGAGTTCACGTAAGGTGGTATTTTAGTTTAAAACATTCTTTATTTGACGGGTACCAGTGTTTAACACTAGGTAAAGTTTCCTCAAAGATATTAATAATACTGGACGTTTAAGTTGTGTTGGTGTTGTCGTCGTTTCCAGTGACGCCAGGAGTCTGGCAGAACGTAACCAGTGTTGTTGGGTGCGGCATTTTGACAAACCAAATGTGGGTCTGTTAAGCCCAAGAACTGATGTTCCTTTCACCAATGCGTTTTGTAGGGCTTCAGTCAGCTACCGGTTAGACTTGAATATTTAACTATGTCACCGCTGTTATATAAGGAAAATAACCTAGTCCTGAAGTACGGCTTAAAACTTCAAGAAAACAAAACCTACTAGTGTGTGTTAGAAGCGCGACTGGGTTCTTAATCGAAACGGCAGCTCAAATATTTCCCCTTTTTCAAAATACAGGTAGTTTAATATCCTCAATGCTAAAATGCTGATAAAATGCTATTGTGAAAACTTGCATCAGGATGATTTGATTAGCTTTCAACTATCTGGGTCACCCATATTTATGCAAACGTAACTCGATGTCCCTTCACGATTTAATTTTTGTTTAGGCCTAACAAACAATGTGTGTCGCCGCGAGGAATCAAATACTTTAATTGATGCATTTATAAATGCTCCTTTCGCCCCCTTGTCGTTGAATTCGAATTATTACAGGATTTCTCCGGTTCGTATAAGCTATGTGCCCATGGAATAGATTTTTTTTAAAGGGTACTGTTTTAATTAATGAAAAAGCTTTACTACTTCGTTAAATCGATTATCTTAATTTATTGATAAAACCTAATTTTGGACAACACGCAAATGAAAAAAATTAAGTTTATTTCAATTCTCTGAACGTATACATAAACATATGAATCACCACTAGTACTATCCATAGGTGTGAGCGAGACAGGTACAATGCGTATGAAACCGGAAAACGCCTACGGTTATGTCTCGGTCATTTCCTTGTTTCTGACAGCTGTTGGCTATGTAGCCTTAAAACAGAAAAAGTACAAACTGTGATTTGACAGAGGCCTACAAATTTGAACTCGAGTTATTGTTTACATCTTCTTTTTCACGCATAAATGGTTGAACTGGTATTATTTGTATATCCTCTGATATAAGCGTTCTGTTTTGTCAGAATGATATCTATTAGAACAAATCCTTATTTTCGATAAACCATATACGTGTTCTTTGCCTTGCAAATGCTAACATTCTCTCCCCTAATTTGCACACGCTTAAAACCATTATATTATAAACAACAAAAAGCCTTGAAATATTTTGGTTTTGATTTTTTTTAAATAGAAAAAAATAATTTTGTATTCATATACATATCAGTGACATTTTTTACATAATATAAATATAATAAAAACCATGGCCTTGCACTTAGTTTGTTTTGGAGGGCTGTTTCAGAGTTGAAAGCTCTGACGTACTTCCGTACTTTTGAGAATTCTGTTGTTTTGTTTTTGTGTGTCCTGAATAATAGCGGGACTATTAACCAGGTTGTTCATTTTTCATGGAACTCTCATCCCTGCTGACAATTCCTTCTTGTATGTTGTCAAACAAATGCCTTATCATGATTTTGCATATACCTTGCCGCCGTATACCATCAATTTCACAACGGTGAGTTTATATTTTTGCTGAGTGCGTCAGCTGGAGTGGTCGACATGGTTTATGAAAAGTTAAGATATTCCACGGGTATCTCTTTCAGTTAACAGTTATGTTTGCTTTAACACTCAATTCATACTCACCGCGAAATCGTCAACCAATTAGATGCGTAAAAATCCTGGTGACGTTATGCTTGATACATAAGATTAAGCCAACTATTAAGCTATACAGAAAATAATACCAAAACAAGTATTGGGGATATTCTCTTCATTAGCTTCGAATCCGCGATAGTCTATTTTAAAAAAAACATGTCTTATCTAAAGTTGGCGTGTGATGTCGCGAAAAACATGGCTACAGTTGATGTGTTCCGGTACTCTAGTTCTACGTATGCACTATTTTCGCTAAAAAGACATTTCCGTTACCCGATGTGTAAATCTTAGATATCCAGACGGACAGTCCAATATCATAATCTTTTCTAAGTCTCAAAACAGACACTAATGATTTGAACACAACAGTCTTCACTCTTTGAAGTTTTTATGTTGTGGAATCCGGGTTTAATCCAGACTTGGCTCACCAATACTACCATAATCCTTTTACTGCAGTCTGTAGAGCTCCTGGGGTTAAGACGTACTCGTAATTTGATCTGTACATTAAAGCGTTTGTAGAGATATTATATTTGTTTTTATCCAATTTCTTTTCTTTGATGTTCAGTGGTATATTTTTTCTTTTTTTGATAAGCCTAATTTTAATCTTATAATATGCATTGATTCCATGTGGTGACATCGCAACTCTTTCACACCTCTGATAGTAGCAATTCGCCATGTTCAGGCTACATTAAAAACAACAAATAAACTTTCGATGTTCTGTGATTTTAATCTTTAATCTGCCACCGGTATCCTTGATGAGTTCATAATGGTTTCTAAGCATGTCTTCAAGCAGGGATGAAATGTCCGTTGCCTTGACATACTGAGGGGAGATTTAAGACCTTTGTTTTAATCTAGAAATTCCTGGTGGGTTCAAATTCTACCAAGACTATGTAAAACAGAGCGCTTAAGTTGTTGTTGTGTATCATCTCCAAGGTATCTGAATGCTCGGTCGTGTTTCTTTCTGTCTGTTTCCGGAGTGTTGATTGCTGTATCGAATTGACTCAGTCCAGTTCGGTCATGTGCTAACCATCTGTCCTCTATCGAAGTTATGGAATGGTCATAAGAATTTATTCTCACGAAAAAGAGATCTAGTTATAACAAAGTCAGTTTAGTTCATAATGAAACATTGAAGACGGTTCGTTTGGGACGTAAAGCTATGTGACTTATGTTAACGACATTAGAGAATAAGGGTAGTGAACAAAGGCGAATCAATCATGCATTTTATGTCTGTGTATCGATGGTCGTTAATTCTGAGATCATCAACACCATGCCCACCAGCTTAATGGCTAAGGTCGAACTTACATAGAGCCTCTGTAGCTCAGTCGGTAGTGTTGGGTCTGTAAGCCAAAGGTCCCGGGTTCGAAACCCGGTAGAGGCAAGCAATATTTATCTCTTCATTTATGCAAATATACAAATACAACCTAATCAACAAATACGCCATAGAAAACATATATTTATATTTTGGTTTAAAAATATTAATTTCTTGTTGAATTGATTTGGTGCTTGGCTATGTACAACGTCGTACTGAACTCATATGAGTACATTATACTGTCAGTATTTGATGGAAAACCGGACGGAAGTCTTGTGCCAATCACCCGGAGGAATGTGTCCTAATCACAGAATTATCAGGTTTATCGGTTGGCCTTACGTACTCTAGTCAGTTCGTAAGTGGGCAACACAAGGGGTATCTTGTCCTTTGTCACATTACCAAGACCAGCCTTCTGTATCAGTTATCACAGTACATATTTTCATAATATGACGTCAAAAAGAACGGGAGAGGAAATTGCATTTGATAGAATATAAAGAACTCGAAAAGAACTATCCGTCAACAAGTATATATAATGATTTGCATTGGAAACGCACCGCCTATGAGTGTTTGAAATTTTATGAGATTAGCCGGCCTGATGATACTGCTTATCTCGGAAACATGAGATGAATCACTGAAAACAAAATGGTTATTGATGGGTTTTACTTGAAGGATCAAAGGGTCAAAGTCAAAGTCGATGCCCACCACGTGTAACATACAAGTCTTGCAACATCATGTCGTCACTCAGAAATGACGTGTTTCGTGCATAAGCTCGTCAAGAAACTGTAGTAATTTATTATCTTCACTATAGTGATTGCTGCTTAATGGACAGCATTTATTCGAACTATTTATTATAGTTCCTATCTTGCTGTTGTAGTCAGACTTCCTTTGTTTTAGGCAGGTCAGGCCGAGGAATCAAAGTCGAATAATCACAGCTGAGATTTTTAAAGATTTTATGGTCTGGCCTTGAGAAAAACTCATCCGTGTCCGGGCTCCATTCAAATAACCGTTAAACTCGTGAGATGCCGTGATAAATTCTACAATAGTATTTAATTTCCCACTTGTTGTCCTTAGTGTGTTCATAAAGACGTCTGGGCAAGGCTTCTAACTGGGATTGAATACCCGTTGCCTTTTCATACTGAGGTAAGATTTAATATTAAGAACTTCGTGTCAAACATGAAATTCCTGGTTCCTGATTCAACAAGAAATGTTAAACACACTACATATAAGTTGTTGTTTGACAATACCAATAAATCTTAGCTTTCGATCTTTTTCCTGAGTGTTTTCAATCTGTAGTCCATGTTTTAACGAAGTGGGTACCAGTTCAGTCAAATGATGTCATTCTAATTTCTCTCAGGATCCCGGTACGATGAGAAGAATGAACTTTTACGGAAGAAAGATCTAAGTATAAAATAAAAAATAATGTATTAAGGTTTATATATAGGCGACATTAAAGCATAGGTATATTAGATTTAGAAGAACCAATTCCATGTTCATTCCATATCAATGTTTGCTAGTTATTATTAAAATGGCCAACATCATGCAGATCACCAACGGGGTCGGTTCCCACTTACAGGATCGAACTTTAAGGATTTCGATTTGAACTGCAGAACACAAAAGGCAAGGTATTTTATCTCATACAGTCCCATACAATCACCTTTAGAGAGGTTTATCAAAGTGTTTTTATGAAAGTGATAAATACAGTCCCGGTGATTACTGTACCAATGATAGACTTCTTCATAAACTTGTCCAATGGCGTCGGCAAACCTATGCGATACATCGAAAATCAATTCAGTAAGCCAATATGTTACATAATAGGTCCTGACGCAGTAGCATGCCTAAGTTCAAGCTGCAATGGTATTTTGTTCAAAACGCGTCCATATTTTTATTCGGTCTGCAAAATAAGATCACTAACAATGGGATCAAAAACTCCATGCAATACAATTACAACCATCTGACAAGCTGATCGTCAAATGTTTTACATAATCTCCTGAACCAATCAGTGACTTTGTAGCTTAATGCCTTCCAAATATGGTGTGTAATACCTCAGGCCCAGGCGGGAATCACTTCGCGAATCTTCGGTTTTCTGACGCCAAAACATCCAATATCTGTTCCGAAACACCGGAAGCCAGCTTAAAAGAAACAAGAAAATACCGGAAGACAGATTTGGACTAACAAGAAGGTCCGTACGTGTCTTATCTAGGTGAAGTATCGTGGAAGATTCACTTATACCGTTTTGCTAGGCAAGAGGCTCTCGTAACAACTGCATGTTATCATCACGATCTGTGTTTTACTAAGATTAAAGTGGGACAAGAAGGAACCTGATTTCGTTAAATGTGCTTTGTCAACAACATTTTCTCCTTCGATCGGTTTTACCGTAATGCATTATTTACGGCATAAAATACTTTGGTCGATAGCAATCCCATATCTACTCTAGATCGCACCAATAGACATCTAAGATGATAGATAAGCCTCGCAGAGCTCTCCAACTACTAATGCATTATCAGTGATACAGTTCTAGAGATCTTAGACAATAGATGATTGTCATATAGACGTTTTCTGTATATCTTCTAACTAACTGCTTTATAACGTATATATCTTTAGTAATATCTTTAATTGAATTGCTGGGCCCACATTGCATTCAATTCAGATATGGTGTTATTAATACAGGTTATTTAAACAGTCAATTGTCCGTTGGATCCAGTCGCTTGCTTTCCTTCCTGGGAAGTAATTTTAATTCAAAACACCGAGTTCATATATTAAATTATTTAATATGTATGGATTGGTATTCAAATAAAGCATGGCATGGTATTCAATATTATTTACACTTAAACATGTTCACGGCAATAATAACAATTTACTTACAGTTTGTCCACATTGTGCCACTCGAGTTTCAAATGTACTATAATTAATTTAAATATACTTTCCCAAATTTAACCTATAAATCCCTATAAATAAACGTCTGTCTCCATAATGGAAACTCTAGTCATTGTCCCAACTGTTAACTTTCCTCCTTGTTCGTTGACTCTCGCTCACTTGAATCTTCTTGTGTAACTTGTTAATGGTCTATGGCATTCGCCATCCAACTCTCTAACTAACCCACCTACTAACTGCCCCCTTAAGACCTGTTCTATTAATTACCCATTGGAAACCTGATGCAATTTGATTGGCTCAATGAAATCACGTGACTAACTGCGTCACAGATACAAGACTTACCTAACTTTACTTCATTACATTTTCCCTCTCCTTTAAATAAACAATTTGTAAAACAAATTTTTCAATGTTGAATACCATATTTATAATTTGCCAGATTTCTAAATCTATAGACAATCGTGCAATAAAAACCTTGTAAGATTACACTGGCAAAATGCAATGTTCTTAGTAGTAATCCGAGGCAACAAGGATAAAAAGCATTGGAATAAATTACTTTTGGTTATAAATTGTCCGAAATATCCCTATTGTAATTAAGCAAAGTTAAAATCTATCTAGTTTATCTTCCATGTATCATATTAACAAATCAATTCCAATAGTAAATACCTGCAAAATAAATCATATAAAACACATATTTACACATATACATAACATTTCATGATAATACACAGGTTAACATCTTCGTATACGATCAATGTCCTCAAGTATCATTCAGGAAGATGAGGTCATACTTATGTAGTTTAATTTATATACCAATTCCGAATAATTTTAAAACATCTTCTTAATAAAGTTTATTACATTCCTATCAAATTCACTGTGCTTCTAATTAAATTCACTCTCCTCCTGCTAAATTCGCTGTACTTCGATAAAAATCACTGTCCAACTAAATTCACTGTCCTGTTAGTTTTACTAAATTCACTGTTCTATTAAGTTCACTAAATCCGCTGTCGTATTTAAAATAATTGAATCTTCTTTGTCATTAACAGTTATGGAGTTATTTAAGTAACACTCTCTTACATTCTCAACAGAAATGTCCCCCAAAAATCTAAGCTGGAGCGCCTGATAGCGACTCTGGTATTAATACGACCCATCTTAGCACAGTGTGACTGTAACCACTGTGCACTGTATGTTGTTCTATAACAATCATCTTTTAATTACTCTCGCTGAAATGACCAAAACGATACTAACTCGCATTCTAGTCACGACCCATGATTCAGGGGGCATGGTCGGTATTTATGTCATAGCTTGATCTCGGAGTATACAACTCTCGCGGGACCTACAATGCATCTTTTGCCTAGAACAGAAACGAGTTCAGACCGAACCGTACTTGAATCAAGTCCTTAGTGCCAGGCCCTCAATCAACAGCACGCGGCCACCGAGACCAGTTTGCCAAGCGGACATCTATAGAAATATAACGCCATACGTATACTGTTGCGTGTCATCAATCAATAATAGTAACCACTTACCCATATTAATATATCACGCGTAAACATCCATCCTGGATTAATGTTGGATTGTCAAAGGGTAAATCACCGGATTGCATTTTCCAAGCGCGCTTTATGAAGTAAGGTTAAACAGTGTAAAATTAACGCTCCACTAAGAACCACTGATGCTAATGAACGATATGTACAAAACAGAATAGAGATCATAATCACACCCTAATGTTTCAACTGTCCTGTATTCGTGATTCAGAGTGTGATCCGTTACAGTAGAATATAGTGTAACTAACTCTGAATGTGCTCTTGAAGATACGAATTCCTTTCCCTTTTGTTGAAGGATAGGTGACGGTGATTTATTTATTTATTATATATCTGATGTTAGGCCAAGAGGACTAATTTCAACTTGTCCTTGGCCAGCATAACTGTGGTAGAAACAATGAGTGGCACCCAGAAAACCCTCAACCTTTTGCTGGTTGCTGTTTATAAAAGAAATTTTTGTAAATTTTAAATTTTTTAATGTCAAAACTGCTTCGTGCAATCTTCCCCTGGATTTGTCTGTGAATAATTTTGTCAACAAGTTCAACTTACAGGTGATCCTTCTTTACCAACTTCTCCGGGTATACCTCCATCACCTGGGATTCCCTACAACATAACAACAAGACAGAAAGTTCAGAACAATTCTTATAGCTATTCTAAATAATTCGAATCATATTCCGGTCAATTTTTATATCCCAGAGTATTTAAAAGCACTGTCTCATTTATCTTTGAAATCATGACAGTAATATCAGCTTCGGAACAAGAATAAACTGATTTCCCCTGGAAAAAAAACAAAAACATAATTTGTTTTTACTTGGTGGCTAACACCAACTCATGGGTACTTATAGCACTAAAACCCAGCAAGAGCCTCATCAAATCCTCCCCCATGACACCAATGGTACATGTACATGTAGCTCTCCCTGATATAGTAGCCAAACATAAACATCCATGTAGCTTTATCCTACTG
>JAUELC010345665.1:0-13703 GCA_031471745.1 Cryptochiton stelleri
TGGATCGACAGAGAGAACTCCTTCAGCAGGACAATGCCAGGCCGCATACGGCACGTTTAACAGTGGAATACCTAGAGATTGAGAACATTAATGTGTTGCCATGGCCATCAAGATCGCCTGATTTTAACCCTATTGAGCATCTTTGGGACGAACTGGACAGACGTTTACGCCAGCGTAACCCATCGCTTCAGACGCTTCCGCAACTGTCCCGTGCACTGCATGAAGAATGGGTTAGGATTCCACGTGCCCGGATCCAAAGACTCATTCAGTCCATGCCAAGGAGGTGTTGCGCAGTGATTGCAGCTCACGGTGGCCACACAAGGACAATTGAAGCTAGATACAGACTGGACGTTATCCCGGAGAATGCATGTATTTCTAATCAGCCTGAAATGACACACTCATTTACCCAAACATACATGTTATGTGTACATACGCCTGCATGTTAGCTTCTCTCACGAGAAAAAAAATCACGTATAAGTATGTTATCACAAAAACATGGAAAAAGCAATTTACATACTTAATGTTATTACTTTGAAAGAAAAATGATTAAATTTTTTTACATGAATTAAATCTTGTTGTGGTCTATTTTTTGTATCGCGTAAGGATTTACATTGTCATTGAAATTTAACGTTGGACAATTCATAAATACTCATGATTATTCCAGATCGTCTCCACATAAAAATTTAACAATTCAGTTTGGTTACATTTTAGGCAGTGTGAGAAAAAGATTATCCAACTCGAGCCTGTGTGATACGATGAATATACTCTCATATGTTAATTTTCAAAATCACTCGCCGGAGGCTCGTGATTTTGAAAATTAACAGACCCGAGTGATATTCAACGTATCACACAGGTTCTCGTTAGATAACCTCTAAATATAAGCATCCAGATATGGTAATTGATACGTATATACCTTCTCTATAGATCTTTTTCCATTTTTGAGAATGGTTTTATAATAAACTCATTGAATCACCATGAATAGAGTGTTGGGCCGTTAACCCAAAGATTTCGGGTTCCAATCCCGGTGGAGGAGAGGAATTTTCTCTGTCTTCATTTCTAAAAAAAATATGTGTTAAGACTCGTCATTTTACTCTACTTTGATTAATTATATGCATAAACTTGTGATAGAACTCTTCGTCCAATATTAAATTAAATATTAACTGTACTGAACAGTCATCACCAGCACATGATGATAATTTGGAAGAGGGCATAGCTTTACATTGCAGTATATCAAAGAACAGGTAATCCAGAAACTTAATAGACCATGGGTGATGCCGAAGAAATATATGGAGGACACAAGGAAACCCGTTTTTAAGTTTATCGATATCTACACATATGGATTAAACATTATAACGATATTCCACGCCACAAGGGTTAACTGGATTTAAGTTACGCCCTTGTTTGGCCATCTAGACATGGTTATTTACAATTAGCCTTCCACCAATAATGAAGTAATTCCAGTAAGCACGCGCCAAAGTTCCAAGTGGTAAAGGGGAAATCAATTTAAAGCCGAATCTTTGTCGTTTGCAATAAATAATTAATTTTCACTAAATAAGTTAACTTGCATTATAATGCCTGGTCTAGGTTTAATTTGTTGTTTAGTTGAGAAATACTCTTTGAAAATAATCGATCCTAATCAATTTGTTCTGCACTGTGTTCCCTCCTACATGAAGTAGCATATACAAGACCTTAGTCATGTTTCGATAGCATATGCTGTAAATCTACATTATAGTACATACATGTACAATTTGGATAAATCGAAGCGTTGACAGGTCATGTCATGTCGAATAGGTTTACTTCAATAAAGCTTTGTAAAAAAAAAATCTACTTTAACGATACAGTTGTGTAGGTGCATACGCCTTCAACAGTTATGTAACCTAATAGGGATTTTCTTATGAGACTAGATGCATTCGTTTGATCATTCGAGTGTTTCGGGTATCCGAGACAACGTAAATATCATTTTGTAACATAGAAGGGTAATTTTTGCTAATGTGTTCTATAAACATTATATTTATCTGTCGAGTGTTTCCGGCACTCCAGACAGTCGAAGGAAATATAAATATTCTCTCCATATATTTATATTTTATTTTGATGAAAGTTACATGGAATCCCCGAAATGTAACCATTTACCTTCTACGACATAACCCGAGGTCCAATACATTGTGAACAAAAAATGTCAATTGACCCCCTTCTTGTTTCTATGCAAATAGCTCCAATCGAATTTTTCCCAATCAGCGTCAACTGACAATGAGTCGTCAGCAGATAGTGACACACAGACGAATTGCTGACTGCGTTTAGAGTATCAAGTAATAAATACTTGATGCGACATACGTGTACTCTTTACACATCGGCGAGGGGTGAATGGAAATTTCACAATATGTTGCTGTTTATATATTCGTTAAAATCTTATACCAGAGAACGTCAAGTGTTTAAAAACGACCTGGAATGAGGTTGAACTTTTGTTACCAATATATGAGGAGGTTGTTGGCGCCCTCTAGATAAGGACAGTATGCCTCTAGCTTACATTCCGGCTGTCTTTGCTTAGCATTGGAGGAACATAAGCTTTCTAGCACAGAAAAAAAACACTTCATATTTTGGTTGTGAACATGTTACTGTTTAATGTTGGAGTACAACGCCAAGTGAAATGCACTTAAGTACGGCGTAAAACACCAATCCAACAAACCATGTTGTCGGCTATACGGAAGTCAGTACTGTGAATATCAATCCCTTTTTCTAAATGTCATACATATAAGCTATTTAAAATCAGTCGCGCACGTAACACGGACTCGCTGTTGATATATACGAAGCCATTTCTCCTATTTTCAACATGGCACAACGGAGGTGATCAGTGTGGTCAATCAAGTGTTTCGGGTACCGTAGACAGGTGATGGAAGCGTAAATATCATTATGTAACATAGAAGGGTTATTTCGCTAATGTGTTCTATAAACATTCGCTTTATCTTTGGATTGTCTTTAAATGACATATTAGTCTCTGGTAATGCTCTATTGTTTTCATGAAAACCTAATAATACAAACGATTTATTTCAGAAATTTAAATTTTAATGAAATCTCACAAAGAGTTTACCGAGTAAGACTTCCTTTGTATCATTTCAGAAATAGAGTAGAACTGTTTTTGTAAACCCGTAAAATTTAGCGATTGAAAACGGTCAGCGTTTTGATTGGCTCTTTTAGAATCGCGACCAAACGTATCATGTTTTTGGCGAGAGCGTGTATAAATTAATAGGTGATGCATTGGAATGTGTGTGCCGATGTCGAAATAAATTCTCAATGACGGAATGAAGTGGTAGGTATGTAATTAATCAGGCAATTACTCAATTAAAACTGTTTATTTCTTTATAATTATGATTAGCTGATGGCATTGCTGTCTAGCTCTAAATACCGAAGACCAAGGGATAGAATGTGACAGACGGGAATTTAAATACTGTGTGAATTTTATATGTAAACTCAGGGTTACAGAACGTGCTATTGTATCAAATGAAATATCACAGTTAGCACGGAACTATGCAGTCACCTTGTTGTATATTTGGAAGAACCGATCGTCTTCTCCGTATTGATCACACTGACATATATATATATGGATGCAACCATATTTTCCCTGGGATATATAAAAAATAATAAAAATAAACAGACACCATTATAACGCAGTTGTTTAAAAACATGGAAACATTGATCAGTTTAATAATACAACAATAACAAGTTGTCTTACCACAGTAACTGAAGGGTGTATATCTCGATATCTTTTGGGTTTTTGAGAACTTTTCTGAAATTTTCCCAAATGGATATTTCCACCGTATTATCTTTCACTACTGTCTTGAGATGGACCGTGACAGAAAAAAATGCATTGGATAACGGCAGTAAACACTCAAAAAAACATTTCTGCTGTTTAGCCGCAGATAACGGTCTATACGTGACAATTTGTGAAACAAACTACATCTCGATTTTACCTTCGTGAGATTATTAAGTTGGATTAATTCTCTGGTTTGCGGTGATAAGGAAGTTCTTTGGAGTAGAATAACCAAATCGTGTCATATCCCGTAAATCGGATTGTGAATCACTATTGGAAGTTCTCCCGAGATTGGTTCTTAACGAAGATGCACATACCATAGGTCTTGTACTTGTTCGGTATATCACCATCCTGAAATCAATCAAAACTAGTACCATTGGCTACATGTACATCGACTGCCAACGAAGTATTGTGATGAGAAGATTGAACAATAGTGACTGTCATTTACCGAAAGAGGTATACCGGTCACAGTTCATCGCCTATTCCGCTTATTACAGAAACTACTAAGTTAACACGGAGTCATGGGATCAGTAAATATAAGTTATTCTGGGAGGTCAACCACAAACATTTGTATTCTAGGGTATACGAGGTTTGAAATTGGTTGTTGTTTGCCGCAAAAAGGTACAACGTTTACAGAAAGTAAATCGCAGACTAAGTTACCTCTTTCCGGTCTTGGTTTCGCGTGTCGATAATAGCAACGTTTCCACCCATATAAGTGTTTAAGACTGACGGATATCAAACTTCAAACGGCAGATGTTACTGATACGGAAAAACACAAAAAGAAACATTCCTCCTTAGCCCAATAGTTATGGTTTGTAAACATGATGGTAGCATTTTGAATAACGATATACACGTTATATACCAAGCCTATAAATTTCTAGAACAATGTCTGTTTCATCGCAAGAATCTGGCCACTAATTACCGCGTGACTTGTCCTTACAAACTAATAACACTAATTAGTCAAAACTTAAAAAAAAGATAGATATTTATAACCAATCTGTAACGAGGATTAAGTTATTTACAGTTTATCGAACTGTCCATGTTTTCCACAATGGGCAAATTAAACTTAAAACTAGCTGATAAACAGTTGTCATATTAGTACCAAATTAATATTCAGGTACTATTTGTATACCAGTCACTGTGTCTGTTAACCGTCTCTGTGCAACCCGTCCTTAAACAAAGGTTTCTTGAACACTGAATGGTGATCAGCGCTTATTGAATTAAAGGATGATATGTATGTAACTACCACGACTTGTTTGTTGTCAATTAGGCTTTCTGTGTGTACCGGAAACTGTTACATGGAGGTCAGCAAGTTTGAATTGGGGATGGAATCATCGACAGTGTGCCAGTCTGTGGGACTTCTCTCATCTTAGAGAAACGAATATCGGTCTTTACTTATAGTGTCTAGACGCCTCGGCCTAATTTGGAAACTAACTGAGATACGCTGAAGAAGACCAAGATTGCTTCTTGGTGTATAATAATAATTATAATAATAATAAATACTTTATTTCCATAGGGTAAAGCAAAATTAGCTCAAGGCTAGTCCACAATGTGGCCCTATGCGTATGTTGTATGCGTGTGTTGACAATAATCTTTGCAAAGTATCAGTCAAATGTAAATACAATTTATCTGTTTGGTTCATTTGGTGCTTGACGCCGTATTTGTGGTTATTTTATTGATATGACGTTTAGTGTCTCATTGATTTCATCTTATTACTTCCAAGAATAGAAATCAATAAATCTGTTTACCGTGTTATCATTGAATATAGAGATGTGTATTTAGGATAAACAGTAGGGTCGATTAGGTGTAGGCCTACTTTGATACAATGTGCTGCTACGTGACTTAAAAAAAATAACCTCAAAATAGCTTTTCAGATATTTCAACATCTAGGAGATAATTGATTCTCTTTTGAAGCGAAGGCTAGCAAGTTAAGTCATAGACCGTAAATCGTATCTAAATCACGCGGGATATTTTCCACGAGATTGAGTCTTAGACAAAACGGAATCAGACAGATGATGTTATGTGTGCAATACTTAGAAATGTGATCACAAATGAAGGGCTTCAATAGAAGGAGGACTGCTGATACATGGACTGTCATGTTTACAAGGTCTCAGGATGAGAAGTGAGTGCTAATGAGACTGTCAGCGACAAGAGGCCGCTCCAGTCACAGATTTTCACTTTATCACACACTTTCACAGTTCATTAAACACGCTAAGAATTGGCCGATAAAGTTACCAGGGATTTGATGGTCAAATTCGTCCAACCACTTACCCCGTGCTTAGGTGAATCTGATTTCAAGAGAGAAGACGAGTCATCGGTGAAATAGAGAACCCCTTAAAGTGTTATGGAATGAATAGGTGGTAACAGGGTTAAATCAGTAAATATGTTTTCTATGTAATCATGGAATATAAAGACACGCGCATAAGCATTTTGAAAAATAAAACTAAAATCGATTGGTTGTACCTAAAGCTACAAGGAATGAACCCGTCAACAATACGCATTCTTTGGCTCTATGAAAGAGAGCATAGAACATCCAGTTGAAACAATAAACATCGGGTTACGTGTGCCAGAAGCATCTGTACGTATGAATCAGAATTGATATATTTTCAAACGCCAAACGTCAATCACCCGTTTCTAAGGATGGATATAATTAGTATGCCTCGTTAGAGAAATCCATTATAGATAATTAGCTTCAACTGTCAGACATGTGTTCATTGAGGTCAGTAAGGAGAAGCCAGTAAGTGGATTTAAAAAAAAACAACAACATTCAATTAATGTACATCGCCCTTTTTATCATTTACGGCTTTCAACAAATTTAACACATCATTAACATTGTTGCATTACTTTCATAACTCAGGAACGGTTACACCATGCTGTTACTTTAGATAATAGTACACCGTTAAATAGCAAATTGTAAATGATCCATGCCTATACACAAATAATAACTAGAAATTACACCTTTAACTCACTGCCGTGAAATGTACCTAATGATACATGTGTGTTTCAGTTCAATAATTTTCAGTTAAAAGTCGATTAGTTGTCACTTATCTTCCTAAGTGTGTATGGTATTATGCAGAGATAACCCAATGTGTTCCTTCTGGTTTCTTGTTTTGTTATCGGTATGGGCATGCGGTCATCTGAAAATTAAATGCGTGTGAAATTGGTCTTCAAGGAAATTAAAACAACTGACGTGAATCTATCCCGAATGCAGAGAAATACATATATTTTTTTATAAATGAAGAGAGAAAAATGTGCTTTCCTTCACTGGGATTCGAACTCGGGACCTTTGGAGAAATATATATATAGAAATATATATATAGAAATATATATATATATATTTTTCATAAATGAAGAAAGAAAAACTGGCTTGCCATATATATAAATATTAAATGATTGTTTGTACATTATAATTTTGTTCTTTTAGAGGTCTTCTGAAGCTCCAAACAATGTTGTACCACTCAATATAATCTATTACAAAACAATTTACTTAATTGCATTGAGGGGCAATAGTCTTTGACAGGGATTACGACGGAGTATTATTTTTTTTATAAGATGTATCAATTGTCCTTACTCTGGTCACGGGCTGCAGCGTGAATTGAAAAATAATCTTAGACCAAATAGCTTTGAAGATATTTTACAATCTAAGAGAAAGTGACGCTTTTGAACCGACAGCTGACAAGTGAAGTCACAGAGCGTAAATCGTATCTAAATCTCGCGTGAGATTTCCACGAGATTGAGTTTTAGACAAAACAGAATCAGACAGATAATGTTATGTGTGCAATATTTAGAGATATAATCCTGCTGAAGCGCTTCAGAAGAAGGAGGACTGCTGGATACATGTCTGTCACAGTGCTTATGTTCTTTGTAAAAAAATATTCGACGTAAAATAAAATTTCTTGTATCTTGTATCTTGTCATATTTAAAGAGTCTCAGGATGAGAAGTGAGAGCTAATGAGACTGTCAGCGACACGAGGCCGCTCCAGTCACAGATTGTCACTTCATCGCACACTTTCACAGTTCATTAAACACGGTCAATTTCGTCCAATCACTTACCCCAGAACCTGTGGTTAAATGATAGACGACGAGTCATCAGTGAAATTGAGAACTCCTCACAGTTTTATGGAATGAATAGGCTGTAACAGGGTTTATGTTTTGCCGCGTGAGTGAACATCATTTGCAGGAAGACACGTCGAGATTGGTCGTTTTCTTGCTTCTTTGTTCAATTCTGTTTCGTTTTAATTTAATACAATTATATTATAACGTCTTGATAATTTTCCACTACAAACAGTTATATAATGAGTCAGCGGAGACTGTTACGCTAATGGGCTTCTTTTAACTACCCCCACCCGGAGTCTGGCGCTAGTATAATAGACCATCACGATAGGAGCTTAACAGCAGAACGTCTTAGTAATAGAAGATGCAAGTGCAATATAATGAGGACTGTTTGCTCATTTATATTGAATATCAGGCTTAATGAATATGATTCTATTTGGTATGTTTTGAATGAACTATGTGTTCTGTTGGTGCTTCTTCATATCTGGAACTACAAATCTGACAATTTGACAAATAATCATGGCCATTGACAAGATAACGACATTTTAATAGTGGCAATCATCCACTGCTTTACGGCGACATGACATGCTGTTTTAAAGAGGAGATAATAAAGTCGTGTCACCACGGGGAAATCGGATTTGAAATTATTATAAAATGTAAAAAAAATAGATACTTTAGCAGAGTATTAAATCGATCATCTTAACAAATGAACTGTAAGATAAGTCAGGTTAAATGTGCCCCTGGAACTTCAACTGTATCCGAAAACAGCAATCATTAGCACCATGATATCAGTGTAACTTAATACTGATATGTCGACCGTAGTGGCATTTGATTAGGTGTACCGTACTGGAATGACTCGTTCCAACAGTCATTTGGGCTTATTTTCAGCTTACTGGGATACAAGGTGAATCACATTCTTGATGTGTGTTGATTGAAGAGATCCAAACGCTTTGCGTTTCCACGGTTTTAACGTAAGATTACGCCAAGAATTCAACAATGGATCAATCTATACAACTTTAATTAGACTACCAAGCTAAAGTGACTCGGTTTAGCAATAATGTCTTCTCAAGGACAGTTTCTTGAAATCACTTGCTTGAGTCACACTATGTCCATAAATATAGGATGTCTGATTTATTTTGCACTGGCGTTTGGTGATTCCACATATATATCATTGTAGAATTCAAATTATGGACTTCCAGCTACGTCAGCGTCTTTATGCAATGTACCTATATGATCAGTCAGAGGCATGTTGTACGGAAGAAACAATTACATGTACTTCGTTTGAAATTATGAGACACGGGTAAAGAAGGGAGATACCCCATAGTTTCAAATCTTAAAGTCCGTTTGAAACATAAACACATGGGCAAAATCACCCGAATGGATCTGATCGCTGTTCTATCCACACGGCCGAAAAACAGGATGCTATTCGATTTTGATCTTGTCCCGTCAAACTGATCTTTACCCAGTGTACTTCCACATGTGCTTCCAGGTTATATCGATTTGATTTAGTCAAAACACTAACCATTTGTTCAAGCAGTTCTAATGGACTTAAATAACATTGCATGAAACATTGATTTCATTTATCCGTTCTATTGTATTTATTGGCGCCTCACAGTTGTGTAAGGGTATTGTTCATGTCGCTTATCCAAATGAACCTATTCTTAATATAGGTTGAGGTAATTTCCAGTAAAATGAACAATCTCAGCACTGCACAATCGGGCGGCCAGACGACACATCAGTCACATGGCATTTCAAAACAATGGCGCTTTATGTGCGTCAAAGTTTACGGAAGAGCAACACACAGTATCTAATATGAAATCATGGTCAACTCATTGTCATATGTTCTTGGTAATGAGACGACAAACAACATACGATAGGGACTTCTACAGGTAATAAATCAGAGAACCAAGGGTTCCGCGTGGATACAAAAAGAGAAGATAAATCCGGACTATTGCCACAAAAGACCAGTATACTAGAATCCAAGTCAACAAGAGTTTTAGATGGAAAAACCTATTGTTACCCTAGATGCACGAGGAAGAAAAAGTATCTAATCTGTGTCAACTTAAATGACATAAAAGATAAAAAAAACTTTCCTGAAAATGTGGATATTACATCCATTGCCTCTTATCCTTCAACAGTACCTTTTAACTATAAAAAGTTAAAGATCTTATCTTAGGTTTACGTTATCCGCACTGAGTAATATTAACTTTCATCGACTTTGGAAATTGGGCAAAATATGAGAAAAATATTGTGCAAAACGAAATTTCTTTTCATTTTCTTGCAATTTTCCTCTTTTGGCTCCCAATCGAAATAATGTCCTTATGCTGACGAAGGTAATGGTCGTTTGTAATACCTACCTCTTTTTAGCAGGGACAACGCGAACGCGTGTAGGTAACGGTACTGTGCATAGTGTTGAGTTATGTTCCATAAATTATATATGTTGTTATTGGTGGTGATATTGTTTTGGTGCTAGAGCACTTGATGGACGAATGTTGTAGAATATAAGTCAATAACTTAACCAAAGGCCAAATCCTTTCCCCAAAAAACGATTTCAGGGGTAATTTATTTGCATTTATTTCGATAATTACAAATAGGCTCTATCTATTGAATATACATGTAAGTGTCAGTTGATCCTGACATGTGGTCAAACCGCTCCCTGTGCTTCACGTAGCTACAAACATCTGCTGGTATATTGCTACTTATGTGTTATACAACGCTTAGTGTAGAGCAAGTTCACCAAGTGTAAAGACATTTGTTTTGTCGATTGGTTGTTCAATAAACGCTTCGCTCTCGTGCTCATAATTATGCGACCGTGTCCCTCTTTGAAGATATGAAGATATGAAGTGTTACCGCTGCAGCCATGACACCCAAACAAGTCATATACTGCAATTAGACCGACCAGACATTCATCGAAGTTCATACCATTTGTATATCATACCGTTATGGCATTTGTTTTTTTGTCTGTAATCTAGTACACACATATTGCATAAATGCTACTTTTATTTAAGTATAGTATATATGATCTGAAGGAAATAGTTTAATAAACATGCCTGCATATTCAGATGTAGATTTTCGTTTTCCTCTAGACGGAACGAGTAGCTGTCTTAGTTAGATGGCATGTGACTGGGCTCTCCAGCGATTGACCTCTCAAAGCGGGAGACCGGTTACCACTATACTGATAGCATATCGACCAAACAAGGTTGTTTTATAATTCCCTATAGTGTTTGCTTTTTGCTTGTTTCTTTGCCTGAGGTATTGAGTCGTAACTTCACTCATAAAACTGCGTGTCAGCCCAGTGCTCTCACCGTAGAGCGTTTGTGTTGTCTATTGGAAGGATTAATTCCTCCCCAAGCACAGACATACAATCTTATAATCCCCCCTCATCGAAGTCAACTGTAACATAAGTTGTGTAAAAACCATGTGATAGGGCTCAGGAGAAAATCATTTCCAGAGATCTCATTGGTCCAAATTCAGGGAACATGACGATAAACAACCGCAGTGCCGCGCGTAATTTATGATCCACTGGGAACCTGATTGCGTTGTGTCTTCTGATTCTGTTCTGAAGGACCATTGAGATCGCAAGAAATGATTTTCACCGAAGCCCAACAACACGTTTTTCAGCAACTCCCGTTTAAGTTGACTTCGATAGAGGGACATTCAAACGGTCGATGGGTTGTGTTTAAGGATGAATCATTTATTTGAAAGGTGAAAGAAACAAAGGGTTTACAGCAATAGTCTGAAATAATAATGGTATATTTTACATCGACGCAATGTCGACATAAAATCTGCATTAACTCGAAAATATAATATACTTTGTCGCGTGTTTATCGGGGTGAAATCAAGATGGCGTGTCATACACCTTGGAGGCAAGCAACTTTTTCTCTATGCATTTATAAAAAAATATATATATAATATTCTATTAAATCCATATCTGCAAGTTCATGTGAAACGAGCAAAACGTTCTGTGTCGCTAGTTGTTTCGATAACCGAACTTAATCGCCCGTATCACGTTAAGTGTAAGTTCTTGTCAATGAAGGAGTTCAGCGATAAATTGTTAACCCAGGTATAATGATGTATTATAAAGCAAGTGCGCTTCACAGCATGGTGGGGTATGAGCAACTAACACAGATGAAATGGTTGTAATATATCACTTCGTGACCAAATAAGAAAGGGTTATTGTATGACTGAAACACTATTAATTAAATTGAGTCTTTATAATGTTTTCATCGAACCTAATTAATGATCTGCACTATAACTAGTAATACAACCGCATGTATGGCTCTGATATCTATGTATATTTTTAGCGAAACCTATGATAATCTGCAAAGTATACTGTAACGTTTAAACATCTTTACATGCTAAGACACGTGCCGAAAATCCGCAAAATAGTTCAAGAGCACATCTCCGAACGAAAGAATCAATTTGACATGAATATTTAGGCGCTTTGGTTTGCTATGTAAGAGTTAAAATGATTTTAAGATCAAAATAAGTCTTTCCTTTTACGGAATCACAGTTCTCTTGTGCTAGGTCAATAATATCAATTAATTGATTGGTGTTTGACGCCGTACCCAATGATATTTTACTTATATGACGGCGTTGTACTCCAACAATAAAAAACCACACTAACACAAACCATAAAATGTAAGTGTTTTGCTCTGTTGGGAAATAGTTCCTCCAGTGCTAAGTAAAAACAGTAGGATAATGATCGGAACATGCAGTCCTTAGCAAGAGGGCCCCTATCAATCGAAGCCAATCATTATTTTAGCATTTCAAGGTATGATCAATCAATCAAATCTATCAACTAGTAGATGGCTAGCGTATTATAACTTATAGGGAGCGTTCCTCAGTTAGATCCCCGTTTGACAAACAGCCGTTTAGAGTTGAACGTGAAACAATGGACCCAGAACAAAAGCACATTTACTATGTACGAGATCTGATATAAACATTATCGTACTGTTTGTACACGTTACTTTAAGAACAGAGAGCATGAATTCCTTTTACCTTGAGCATCACATCTAAATATTAAGCTTACAAACGGTTCTTGGGATCAAGCTTCTGTTCACCAGGCCTATCAACGTCACAATCTATATGAATGTAGAACAGAGGCCATAAACATCAATGTCTAATTACATTCACAAAACTGAAGTGGCTCACAATTGACTGTAAATTGTAAGTTTATCACCATCACATTTCTAACGATCCGAAAAAGTGTGAATTCAAAGAAATCAAGCGTACGGTATAAATTATTTATTTTGACTTCAGTAATAGACAGACAATAATTGTCCTTACGAAAAGACGACATGTTTGATTGTTGGAACCAGGAACTGCGAGGGTCCCGTATCAATACTGATATTGTTGTTCTTGTGTGTGGGTGCGTGTGTGACGGGGTTTGGTTGGGTGGGGTGGGTGGGTGGTGTGTAGCAGAGAGAGTGTAGCTCTTATATTTAAATCATGCTACGTTTGTTCTTTTGATTTTTGGGCATCTCTTGTCGGAATCGTTTTTTCGCTATGACGTCATAATTTCAAAATGGCAACGATGTGATTGGTCAATAGTACGTTCGGCCTTATGAAATATAGTATTATTCAATCGGTAAGGATTGAATTCAAACATATGTTGCAGCGTGGTGAAGAGAACGAATCAAAATCTAAACAAAACCAGTCTTGATGGGAACAGTTTCAAAAACGTTTTTACGTAAATTCGATGAAGTTAACTAGTTAGGTAATAATAATATTACACACTACGAAAATAATATTGTTATAATTATTATGTTTGTTTGTTTGTTTGATTGGTGTTTAACGTCGTACTCAAGGGTATTTCACTTATATGACGACGGCTTTTCCACTT
>JAUELC010345776.1:0-13693 GCA_031471745.1 Cryptochiton stelleri
GGGTAAAGGACATTCTACATGTTTTTTTTGTTGCTGTAAGTATGGTTTTAAGTGTCCAGTGTACGAGACTGAAGTTTTTCGGGGTAATGAAATGTGTTAAATCGCTTTTAATACTGCAGTAAATTGCACATTGTGTTCTCGAGCAGGAGTCGACAGATTTTTACATGGTATTTTCCCGTAGCGTTCACGTATGAAGTTGTGACAGCTACAGGTCCGCAGCTAGGTCCTACAGCCCTATCTCAACCCTTGTCAGAAGCTGGAAATAGGTTAGTAAAAGACAAGTTATTGTGCCTAATGTATCTATAAAATGCAATTAAAATCAGATATATATATGTACAGGCCGGCATTAGCGGCATATCGATTTTCAACCTCTGACACGGGTTGAGATAGGTGTAGGGTTAAGACAGTTGTAGGATTAAGACGAAGGAATTATACCTATACATAGTTCTACCAATTAGGCAGGTACCTCTTGTGTAGTTCTGGATATCTATTTCGCTCAGGGGCTTTTATTTTTACACACACCTGCCTCTATCATATGTCAATGCTCTACCCTTTAATAGCAAGACTGATTCTACGTGTTTCAGATTTCGTGTTCGAGGTCAGCACGTTTTACACGGGAAGTATGTTCTAATGCTGGTGGTGGCGCTCTGTATTCTCGACTGTTGTTTGGTGATCACTGAGCTCATTCTAGACATCCACGCTGTCAAAGGTAAAGCCCCCTTTTGTGTATATACGATTCAACGTAGGTCATAAGCCCCAATTTGAAGCAATGTTCTATCCATTATTCCATGGGCCTAGGCTGTTGGGGTGTGGATGTATTTTAATTGACGATCGAGCTAGTGAGAAATAGGTATTGCAGAGCACAGCTTATACGCCCCTTTCTAATCATCTTTTTTGTCTGACCAGCCTGTGTGATGTGGGTCTTAATCAGACTCCGATTTTATACGTAGGTCAAAATACGCAAATTTACCTTAATATCTTACTTTTGAATTTAGACATTTACATTTTGTGCATTATTATCCAAGTCCATATTAAATGTTTATCTATATCACGTAATTATGACAGACGCCTAATTAATTAAACTTAGAATTTTGAATGAAGCCAGCAATTACTGTTTTGAATCGCCCCCATGCTTTTGTGGCGCATTCAATTCCAAATAGGTGCTTTGTAGACTTTGTAGTAGGTATCACTTTCGTGAAACAACTCTAATGCAGGCCGCTTCCCATACATGTGAACTGTTCCTCCTTTCTCATTTATACCTACCAGAATGTGCTCCTTGGATCTTATTTGTGATCACATAGGCAGCTCTATTGGGCTGGACTTGTACGGCTGCTAATCTGGCTGCGTATCAGTCTTTTGTAATCCGTACAAGAATGACACCCTGTCAAACGACCCGCCTAGTGCCAACGAATTCTCCATTGACTTTTCTGACTTCGAAATCTATGCACCGGAAGTTGTGTGGATTTCTAAGAGGGAGAAGTCAATGGAGAATTAGGTGGGTCGTTTGACAGGGCGTCATTTATGTACTGATTACAAGAGACAGATACGCGGTGAGTTTTAAAGGAATAGCCTGGGTGATGGAGATATTACCATAAGCACGTGTCCAACAAACATTGACAGTTTTTTTGTCTGCGATTTTGTCGACAGTTGTGTTGAAAGTCGGGGAAGTCATTTCGAGTTTTTAAAGGGAGAGCACTACGACTTTAAGCCAATAGGTATCTTGTTTTTAAAGGGAGAGAACTACGACTTTAAGCCAATAGGTACCCTGTTTTTTAAGCTATTTTATATTGATAAAGATTGAACACTTGTCTGGCATACAGACACATTCCCATTCCAGCATTCAGGGAAAGTTTTCTCTTTAGATATATTACTATACAATTATGTTACCCAATACAATACGACCATGGGGTAATTGTAAAATGCTCTTATTTGACAGATGCCATCGACACTCAGCATTTGTCGGACACCATGGCCCATGATGACGACTACCATCAAAATACAGACAACGCTACCAATGCTAATTTAACGAATCAATTCCCGCCAAATTATCACGTGACGGAGAGAAATCCTACGGCCGCCCACAATGTTCACAGACGAGCTGCCTCTGCTGGGGGTCACGATATCCCTCTCACCATGAAGATTGCCCATGCGTGTCATTTCGCTAGTGTGGCCATATTGGGAGTCCTTCTCGTTTATGTAAGAAAGCTTAATATTTGATCTAATGTTTTTCTTGAGCTAAATGCGTAAACTGTTTAAAAGCTGTGCACTCCAACATATAACGTATAACCTCATATTCATACAATGAGCGTGCATTTGTCAATATTTTTAGCAGACTATAGAAAGTAAGCCTACATAAATCTTTATTTTAATATGTTATATATATTAACACTTAAGTAGTATCAGAGGTTTATTATCCAAAAAGGGCAACGCCCATTGTGCAAATTCAACGGCGTTACGGTATTTGGCCAGCTTTTAACGTTTTATGTGACGTAAGCTGCGAAGGAGATATTATATTTATCCCTTCCGCGCAGTTTGAATTTCAGGGAAAAGTGTTGAATCATGGGTAATAAACTAATAGGTGAAAAGGGCTATAGGCGCTATGAAACCACCAAGTGGCAAGCCATTAACGGGCTCCCCATTTAATGTCTTATTGTTATATGTGCACAAACAACTGAGAAAAAAATATTTGTCAACTAGAAATGTTATAAATGATTATAATTTTATAATAATGTTATAAACAGGGTTTTCCATGATTCATTAGGCGAGATGCGATTTTCAAACTTCATATATACTGTACACTAGAGGGCGCTACTCTAAAGATTTGCCCTTGAAATTACTTCAACGCCGTTTAGCTGGAGTAAATGGGGCGTTGCATACTTCTGCTAATATCTATATATATAGAATTTTTCTTCCTCTACTTTTAATAAAAAAATATATAGAATCTGAAGTCTATTAACAAAAAATATGCAACGCCATATTACCCCGGCTGGACGGCGTTGACGCATCCTAGACATCTTTAAAGAGTACCGCCCTCTAGAAGTATACAGTTTGAAATCGCAACTTGCCTAATGAATCATGAGAAATTCTGTTTACGTCCGTGGTCCGTTCGTAACTTTCGTAGCTTTCTTAAGAAAGCCTCTTTTAGCTATTAGTTTATTACCCATGATTCACCGTTTTTTGTCAGAAATTTAAACTACCCGGAATGGAGAAAGATAATATCACCTGGACAGCCTACGTCACATCAAATTTTAAAAGCTGACCAAATACCTCAATGTCGTTAAACCTGGAACCTGAATGCTGCAACAATTTAACTCGGTACATATTCAATAAATGTACATATTAAATAACTCGATACATTAGTATATTTACAATAATACACTCTATTTTGCTTGATAGGTTCTTCTGAAGGTGCTATTTTTCGGTAAAGAAATGTTCGGCAGGAAGTTAGAGGTTTGTATTTTATGGCAGTATTTTAAGTACCATGGGATAACACTCTCTTCGTAAGAGCAGATACTAGTTTCGAAAACTGCGCTGGTCA
Organism: Cryptochiton stelleri; assembly: GCA_031471745.1. Classification (NCBI taxonomy): domain Eukaryota; kingdom Metazoa; phylum Mollusca; class Polyplacophora; order Chitonida; family Mopaliidae; genus Cryptochiton; species Cryptochiton stelleri. Next base: position 3,539 of record JAUELC010345776.1, read on the forward strand.
AGACGCTTAAGGAAATCGAACCAACATCCTCCGATTCAGGCACTTTTATTAAGGCCGGTTATCTATTGGCCTAGGTAGCCGACATTAACAGGGGGTGATTTGGTTCCTGACTCTGATATAGGCCTACCAGCCAATGTTCATTGGCTAGGAATAAGTATCGTACCTCATTCTTACATGTATTGAGTTTCAGCCATTGCATAGTCCATGTAAGAGTACAAGGAGAACTGTTTCTTAAAAGCTTTGTTACTCAGTTTATGTCACTTTGTTTAAAATGGAATTGAACATTTACGTTTCTAAGAATTGTGACCAGCCGTTGCCATCTCCTGTAATACTATCAAACAAATTAACACAATTGTTTCAAGAAAATTCCGTTATATCTTACAACCTTTTACAAACTCACGTCCCTTCCATATTAGACAATTACGTCAAGAAAATTCCTATTTAGACAATTGTTGTGGGTTTTTCTTTCGTTATAACTAACCATCTTTCCTTAATTGCAGATGTTCGATGCTTTTGTTGTCTTGGCGTCTTTTGCTTTAGATCTGGCTTTTCTCGATGGTCTCACTAACGGTCCTATTGAAAACACGGCATTTATTCTAAGCTTTTTCGTTCCATGGAGAGTACTTCGAGTCGTTAACAGTAAGTACATTGTCACCAGACACTCTCGATTAACAAGGAGTGTAATTATAACAACTTATTTGTAATTTAAAGATTTGAGATTTAATTTCTTAATTTAACACCATGCACGGCCGAGTATAATGTACGTCTTTCCCATGTAATGGACTTTCGCGAAAAATTCTCTGACGAATGGTCAAGCTGCTGTTTATACCATGAAGTCTGCCATTTTATTTTTTTGGGGGGGGGGTGACGATTGTCAAATACTAAGACTCAGTCAATTTGAACCAGATCAGCAGGAAACTTGGCAGGATTGTTGTATTGTGCATCTTGATGTCAGAATGAATTTCAAAATGGCCGCTACGTTCCTGGTGCATCATGGTATGAGCGGTTGATATATATGTTGCAATTTGTAAATGCAATGTATTTTCCTAATGCCTTACGTGTTCTGTCTCTTCCTAGGTTTAGTGGTGGCTATTCTAGATCATGAACATTATAAGCTAGTCCTCATATACAAATCTAAGAAGAGAGTGGAACAGACACTTGATGAAGTCAGGGAGGAACTACATGAAGCAACGGTGAGTTTAATCTCTTGTCACGAACAATACGGAAGGGACCATCCGCAAAGCATGTGAAATATGACGGAAAAGTTACAGTCCGACTTTCAAGTAATAGGATCCGATAGAGAGACTGTTTCGCTGTAGTGCGAGAGTTGGAATTCTTTGAATTCACGACTAGCGACTAACACAATGATGATGGAGCCATTCAGCTACACAAACAGTTTGATATCCACAATGTTACAATTTGTCTCCGGAACAATCCGGACGATTGTACTCTCTCTCTTCTTTACTTTTTGTGTTTCGTGGCACATGTAAAGATACTGCCAGGGAATTCTATATTATTTTGTTTGTCATCCGCAGAATCGCATTAAGAAGATAAAGGAGGTGGCTTTACAGAATGGTGTCGACGAATGGAAACTCAATTTGAGTCTCGGTGAGTTTCTACATATGTTATAACCATTGAAGAAATTATGTTGTTTTTTATTCACAGATAAACGATTGTTTTACTTTAAAAAATGACAATAGGCACCACGCCAGAAACTCTGTTCTTGTTTTTGTTGGCTACTCAACAACACTTTACTTTTTTAAGTATAACCAGCGTTCGATAACAGTGAATAAACTGCCCTAGACTACTCTGGAAACAGTTTTTATTCAGCTTTCAGAACGCTCCTTTGGCACGTGCAGAAGTTGCTAATATGAGCCGGACCTTAAAGTTTGGAACTTAAGAAGTTGGATTTATTACAGAATTTACCACATTAATGCTACACACGATTTAACATATATATAATTAATGCTTTAAATACGTAGTAACACATTATGTTACTACTATGCGAATCATCTATATTATTCTATCAATTCTACTTATTGCTCTTTAACAAAATTCGACGAAAGTTAATACGTTTTCATGTTGTCACTCTCTTTGTATTAGTGTGATGCTAACGCGAGTTCTGAACTCTAATTACATCAACTTATTAACAAAGTTAAATAATATGCATTTTTTCTTCTTTTGTAGTCCAAGCCCAAAAACACGATGGGAAAAAACACGCTTTATCTTCCTTCGCTTCTTTTACATTCGGAGCAATGGCTGTGAAGAAAGGCGCAGACAAATTTAACGTAAGACGGCTCTCGAAAATTCCTCAGACAGAAAATACCAAAAGTGAGACCATCGAAGAGAAAACTAATGGGGTCGCCAGGAAAGGAAAAGTGATTGAGGCAAAAAACAATGACAACACAATATTAGACAATACAGAGGCCGACTCGCCAAAATCCATTTCTGGAGACAGCGCCCTGTCGCTATCTCTTGATGCAGAACAAAATGACATCACAATTAGACATGGGAACGAGCTAGAAAATTTCACCGAGGAGGATATTGTGTGCTCAACTCAGAATACCCAAAGTACAGAAAGTTCTAAGAATGCCAAAGAATCTGTGATTTCTGCCAATGGGCAAATTATGCCCACTGATACAGAAAATAAAGAAACAACAGAAAACATAGACAAAACAGAAACTTTAGGGACAGGAGATCACGTGACTGTCGTAAATATTCCTGAAAACCTTGACAAAAACGCGACTGTTGTAAATATTCCTGAAAACCTTGACAAAAACTTTGACAGAAAACCCGATCATTCCAATATTCAAATAACATTCTCTGAACCTCATGTGGGAAAAACAAATGTGAAACATGATCGTGAAACAATTGGACACGATAATACTGCTTTTGAAGACGATAATTCAAATACTAAACTGTGATAGACATTCCTCTTGTGTCAAATCCATGAGAGGAAAGAGAGGCGAAATCCATTGATGAATATGTATAACATTATTATATGTACTTAATCAGCACATATATTTAATGGGCACTTCGTGATCTGTCCAGATAAGCGAGTCTGTCAGTGAAATGTCCTCTCTCAATCAGGACTACCTCAGTTAGTTTTCTATCAAGAGTAAAAATATTGGTCTATAAGCCAACTATGAGAAAATGTCAGACAAGTTGATATCTCCTTATACAAGTGGTTTTCCAGGATCACAACCCATGTTAAATAGTGATCAGCAATTTCCCCAACATCACTTGGAGCTTTCAGCGTGGACAACAGTTCGACCAGAAAACGACTCTAAACACTTTCATAAGACAGGTTTGAGGACGGAAGATGTTGTTCGTGCATTTCCGTTGTTGTTGTTCAATTGCTTTCCTGGCACATTTTGGGAAAAAGACTTTAGAAGCCTTTCTCGTGGCGAACTCTTCCCGATTCTGTTGGCGTTACACGAGATTTCAATTCAGCTGAAACAGGGTGTTGAACCAGGGGCTCACCCTACGTAATCGAAATGTCCTTTGTAATTCCTGATCTCTGTTAAGAAATACATTTGAATATAACACAAATTAGAGCACGAATTGTGCACTATATGTGTGCCACAAATAATTGAATTTCTTGTTTAAGTCCTGCATTTTTTCGTTATTCTTAGATATCTAACAGCATAAGCGCAATGTTCAGAGCGCACCTCAGTTCTGTTTACTTCGGGTTTGTTATTTTTATTTATATTCGATGTTAAAATGTAATACCGGTATCTTAAAGTTAGGGTCCAACGCTTTGGAATATTTTGAGATGTATGCAAAATTGTCATTTGTTATTTGTTTTGTGTTATGTATCCGTAGGCCTATGTACCCGACACTAAACATTACCAGTGATATCACCAACTATATGCAAATATGATGATTATGTTAATCAGTGGATAAGACATATACTCCGTGCTAATCAGATAATTTAATATGTTATAGGAAATCTTTGCATATGATATGTGAACCTGTAATGTGTACATGCCAATGCATTAAAATATTTGTATTATTATTTGTAAAGGAATATTTGTCATGAAGTAGTAATAGTAGTCGATTTTTGAGATATCTCAAATGTAACTATTTCATTCTGGAATATTTCTTGTTGGTCATGTTCCATACTATGTATATACAAAGTAATCAAGTATCACGGATGAATGAGGGTGACTTTGTTATTGTTCTCAGTAGATATAGATATCTGTACAATTCTAAAATAACCTCGATTCGACAATGAAATGATTTTTAAGTATCATGACAAAGCCAAATAAATTAAACATCGAACATAAATTCGGATTTGTGTTTTTTATTTGTCCTTCATATAAACTTACCATAACATTGTACATTGACTGGAAACCGCATATTAACTGTATTACGGTTTTGAGTTGTTTTACGGGGTATTATTCAGTGTTTAATACTGTTCATTTCGTTGGTCTACTAAGAAGCTTGCTATCGCCAACTAACAAACTTTTTTCTGAACAAAATAAATAAACACATGTTAAACTAACATTGTGTTCCTGACGATAAAAACAACAGTCTATCTGGTCAGTACCGATTGGTCCAATCAGTAAGTGAACAACCTTGAAAGTATGCGGCAATAAAAAAATAACTTACAAAAGTCTATGTAAATAACGCCATAAAAATAGAGGGAATTACAAACAACCAGTAACTCTTTATTTCCATCCCACTATATACAGTGTCAGTTCATATAATACTTATCTAATAACATACATTAATACTCCAAATTAACATTAATATATACATCAAAGTTAGAAATAAATTACAAAGTATGAATAGATCTATATATCTATATCCACATTTAATAAGCAGAGTCCACCTAAAGTCTAGCAACAAAGAGTTGGGCCTGAAATGAGTTATTGTTTGTAATTCCACTAATCTTGAAGGTGATTATTCGATGTTGCACATGGTTTGTATTGTATAATCAACCAGCTTCATTAAAACACTAGCATTCGATTCGTGATGAAACTTGAACTGTGAAAGTGTAAAACAAGACAAATAACAGTAATAGTTGTACTTGGACAATAACAGGAAAGCAAATCACAGAGAAGTACAATGTAAGTGAAGAAGCTTATGATTCGCCAAGGATTAGGCACAAGAGGAAACATTTAAATAAATGTGTCACTACAGATTACAATAGAACGAGACAGCTTCACAATGAAGGGACATAACTTTGTGATTAGATTTTAACGGATTAGTACTGAGCTTCTATGATTGTACCGATGTAAACTTGGTATTCAGACATGCGTCACAATATACAGAGTTGGTGAAATCTTTGAGTATTTTGTGAAGCCTTATATTTATTGGCTGTGTCAAGAAAACTATTTTATAAAAAAAATAAAATAAAACATCAGGGAATGAACTATTTTGCTATTTGAATTAGAACATCTGATCACTTGACGATTTATCTTTGAATATAGGCATTGATAATATTTTCTCTATAAAAGTGTCCGTTTAAAAAAAGAATATTTGAACTAATACATACAGAAGTTAAATATTCGGTCTGCTTGCTTTACTCGGACTTCACTTGAAATAAATTAGTAATTCAGGTATTGTGTGGTTAACCCACTATTACAGTAGCTGACAGTGACTCTATCTACCTGTGTTCAATTAACACTGACAACAGCTGTACATGACTGTTCTGGACATAACCCGGAAGCAACACAAACTAGCGGCTTGTATATATCCTTTAATAAATAAAAACATATATTTACACTTAGATATTTAAACTGAGATCTCCACACGCCATGAGAAAGAATGGTACATTAGATGATGTGTGTGAGTTTAATGGACCGGGCCTGGTTATTTTACATGTATCGATTGATTAGCTGTATAGGAAATGGTTTTAATATGGCCATGTTGATACACGGTTCGAATGTCACCTACAATCTACATTTGAAAGAAACAAACAAACGAGAAACATTTAAACGGCTCTTATATTAAATCGACTGAGATGGCCAACAAAGGATTTTTTCCCGTCTGAATACAAAAACATAATGGTAATTCCGTTTACATGAAAACCATTATAGTCTGTTAAAGTCACATACGCACCCAAAATTATGGTTTTCCAACAAATTCTGATTGCCTCGATTCTAATAAGTTTTGAAGTTTATTCATAAATTAAAACAGTTATGTTGAAATAAAAAAATAGTCAGTGGATACAAGGCTTGTACGAGCCAGTAGAAAAACTGCCATAATTCGAATTCAACGTAAAGAGGGAATATGTATCATCATATGTATCAACAAAGCCTTTGATCTCACCGCAGCAAATGCCCTACGTATGTAACGAGTCATCCTTTTGAATATTGTGGGGGCGTGTCCCAGATTTGACAGTAAATTGACACATCCTCATTTAAACAGTCTGACAAAATTTTCAGTTTAAAGTTGTTTTGTTATTATTAAACTTTCACTTAACGTTCAAAGCTGGGGGTGGAATTAACAGAAGGCTTCTAGCTTTTACTTCTTGAGAAAAATATCTATATGTCATGTCATTCTGTAACAACGAAAAACACCAAGTGTTTGGGTGCGCAGGTGACTTAAAAGGGTTGTATGTTAAAATAATTATTTAATCCTTTTATTTTGTAATCGCTTCCTATGTAGATAGAGCATGCAGATTGTACTAGTGCATAGAAAGACACATTTTCTTACATAAAAAAATAATTTATAAACTGTCTGTTATATAATCAAATGAATTCATATGTCAGATGGGTATCTGACGATTCAGGGGTCATTCCATATCTCCGAGATGGTCACTGTGTCCACTTGAAACATGTGACTTTGGACATGGTAGCTGGATCCTGTTAAGAGACTTTGATTAAGTTCGTAGGATCAACTTTGAGACAGACCACTTGAGACAGTGTGGTTTATGAGCACAATATTTGGCTGAGGTAATTGACAAAATATAAATAAATTCATCCCATAGAAATTATAGAAAAACCTAAATGTCTAAATTGATGACAAGTTCGAACGCATGAATAAGATGAAATGTTTCAAGATTTGCGGTATGTCCTATGGAAATGTGGGATAACTGAAGTATAAGTCGTTGTCTTCACTATAAACGGGAGACTGAGGCGGGTCGTAGATATGGATGTTTGCTAGATCCATAAGACGAATGAAAAGTGAACAAATATGGAGTCATGCTTTTAACAATATCAGTTGTTGAGACCAGAGAATTGTTAAATGTATAACTCCATTGAGGCGGTTGAAAGGACTGGCGAATGTTGTATCCTAATAAAGATATCAGAAACAATGGAGAAACGATTCTTTGGAGACAACCCAGTCACCTATGATTCCCAGTTCACTTATAATCAATGTGATTCGCTTGTCGACACAAACAGATGGCGAAGATAATCCCAGCAACCTGGAAAACAAAATTTTACGGAATTGAAGAACAATGTATAATTTTCCATTTCATATTATTACCTAATTGTATTTTTAACAGCTAAACTCAATTCACTTTCTTTTCACGACCATTGAAAGCTTAACAACTATAATCTTAATGGGGTTAAAAAGGTAACGCTATTGTATTCTTCTATGAACATCCTCTGGCAAGTCAAGTCATTATATTAACACAGAAATAACTCACATAAGAATACAGAATAAAATCATGTGTTTAGAACTAATGGTTCAAACACTTTTCAAATACAACATATTCCACATTTACAGAGATTATTTAATAAATATAATCTTATAGGAAAGAAATATATTCCATGATCTGAGACAAAGTCGGACGCAATGTTTTCTCAACTCTATGCAGTCAACTGAAATGATGGTTGAGAATGTCGGCTCTCAACTCTATGCAGTCAACTGAAATGATGGCTGAGAATGTCGGCTCTCAACTCTATGCAGTCAACTGAAATGATGACTGAGAATGTCGGCTCTCAACTCTATGCAGTTAACTGAAATGATGGTTGAGAATGTCGGCTCAATGTATTACCTCCGGATGAAATATTTCCAGGTGTTGTAATATTTATGAGAATAACTCCCAACACTTCTCTGCCAGATTAAACACTCACCTCGATAAGTGCTATAGCAAACCCTATAGCTATCAAAATGATACTGTTGCTGTCCACCCAGGCTACTATTTTACCATGGCAACCCTGTTGACAGTACAATAACACAGGTTATAACACTGTACAATAAACGTATTGTTTCCTAGCATATTTCATACAATTGTGTGGCATTGATTTTGAAGATATCAGGAGATCAAAACCTTTGCAATTCAGAATCGAGTGTAAAATTTTACACAATTTATATACACAACATCTAGGTCTATTATTATAATGGATTAATTTTTATTAGTTCGTTTTACTAGATAAAAAATACTATAAACACAATTGATCCTTCAACACAAATTCAACAGCAAACAAGTCATAGTGCAGATTGATGTATACTTAATAAGACACTTAAAAACTTAACATAACAAATAAATTATGCTGCGAAATGTATAAGAAATAAGTTAAATGTTCATTACATCTTGATACATGAATTCTGGCATTGTGTCACGTAATTGGGCCTCCTTCATACATTTGACCGGGTCAATCGGCACGGGATGGACTTTGTTAATATCATCAACAACACAACAACTACCGGCTGTATATATGTTCTGAAAATAAACATGGAGGATTTAAAATCGTGTTCACATAATAGTTACAGATTCTAACCGATTGAAAACACGGATCATCAATCACGATCAAGGGCTTGTTATCTATTTCTGACTTCACAAGAACTTGTCACATTTCTTCACTACCTTCTAATTATAAATTCCGTCCTGTGACTTTAGTTTACTTTTTGCAAAGAATCCTTAACATCTAATTGTTAACATATAAGCATTTCAATACAAAACCACTCATAGTAACTCTATTAATTGATCTAGTGTACGAATAAATAACGCCATTTGATCAATATTAAAGTATGGCCCTGCTCATTCATAACAATCATACAATCACTACAAACTTAATTATTTTACAGATAATTCACGGTACGGCATTTTATTGCTACAACATTCCTGGCTGTACATGGCCTGAGCTACAGTTCTCTTTAAAACATGAAAATGCACATATAATTTCCCATGACTATCTTTCGTAAACTTTGCTCCGCTTCGGTGAACATAACAGGTCCATCATCCCACCTGATGACGGTATTGAAGGCAATGGAACGTACAGTGAAAGAGGTAGCCGATGCCATTCTTTGAAAGTTTTCATAATGATCTGATGAGGTCTACAAAGAGCCTATGTTGTATTTGGTTAATTAATTTCATTAGAAGTCCATATGTGGTATTACATGGGCAGCAATAAGAATAATAGATTTTCAGATTTTCTATTCAATGTATTATCCGACTTTTTTGTCAGATAGACAATTTAACACAATTCAGATGTTTCCGCGTGCTTTAACGACTGAGCCTATAAGCTAGAGTAAGGTTTGTAAAGCCATCTTTTGATAAATGATTGGAACTATATTCCCAGATATGATTGGAACTAGGTTCCCTGAAAAGATTGGAACTAGATTCCCAGAAATGATTGGAAGTAGATTCCCAGAAATGATTGGAACTAGATTCCCAGAAATGATTGTAACTTGATTTCCAGAAAAGATTGGAACAGGATTCTCAGAAAAGATTGGAACTAGATTCCGAGAAATAATTGGAACTAGATTTCCAGAAATGATTAAAACAAGATTCCCAGAAATGATTGGAACTAGATTCCACGAAAAGATTGAAACCAGATTCCCAGAAATAGTTGGAACTAGATTCCCAGAAATGATTGGAGTTAGGTTTGGAATAATGATTGGAGTTAGGTTTGGAATAATGATTGGAGCTAGGTTTGGAATGATGATTAGAGTTAGGTTTGGAATAATGATTGGAGTTAGGTTTGGAATAATGATTGGAGTTAGGTTTGGAATAATGGTTGGAGCTAGGTTTGGAATAATGGTTGGAGTTAGGTTTGGAATAATGATTAGACATAGGTTTGGAATAATGATTGGAGTTAGGTTTGGAATAATGATTCGAGTGAGGTTTGGAATAATGATTGGAGTTAGGTTTGGAAAAATGATTGGAGTTAGGTTTGGAATAATGATTGGAGCTAGGTTTGGAATGATGATTAGAGTTAGGTTTGGAATAACGATTGGAGTTTGGTTTGGAAT